>PVJI01003631.1:0-120844 GCA_004026765.1 Micronycteris hirsuta
GAGACCCAGGCTTCCGAGGCCCACAGTCACTTCTGCCTTGTGCTACCACTGACCAGAGCAAAGTCTGTCTCGGGCATTGTTCCACTTGAACTTTGAACATAAACATTGTGATGTCTCCTGGTTCCAGAAGAACACGGGCCCTTCACATTGGTTTGGTGGCTTATTTTATTTCTTGACATGGGATGAATCTCAGGCAAATCTAAAAACTTTCCTAATTGCTCTTAGTTATATGAAAATTACTCTGTTTTCTTTAACTCATAGGAAGATATATTTTAATGACTAATGTAGTGATCAAACTTTGAAACTCAGGAATTCCCTGGCATTCCTAAAACTATTTCCCCCAAAACTTCTCTGGCTCAAATCTGCTACTTCCTTAAAATGGGTGGGTACTAAATTAAAGCTCAAAATCTTGATTTATGGAATCCCCTTAGCAAATCTTCCATGGATGATCTGGCATCTATCTTTGAAATATGAAGTACAGTTTACCTAGTATATTCTTGTTGGTCTTTGAGGCTGTAGCCAAAAATGGAGAGAGAACAAGTATGGCTTTCATATTGTTTTTTTATCAGATAATCTTTGGAACTGTGGAGAGAGCTGAACATAATGAAATGAACCTTACAGTTGATGCCAGAAGATCTTGGTTTTACTACATACCTATTCTATTAGAGCTGTAAATTCTTGGTCAAGTCCTTTAGAAAATTTTAATTCCAATATTTGCCTTTGTCAAGTGGTGGTTGTTATAATATTAATGAACAATATATGAAATGATTTTATAACAATAAATTATTATAAAAACATATAATATTGTCCTGAACAGAAAAATGATTATTAGCATCACAGGATTACCAAGAGATTAAAATGCAATTTTATGTATGCAAATGTTGGCTAGTCTTAAATAGTATACAGATTTAGGTTTTTAATAAGAACTATTATTTAGTATTAAGTTCACAATGCTATTGTTTTAAAAAATGCTGTTATATAATCATTATTTAGTTTAGATAACCTTTTCTCAATATCAGTTATGGAGACTATGCTTTCATTCATACATTTTATAGAGATCAGACAGAAAAAATAAATAAAGTTTAAAAATAAATCCTTTAGGTCCTACATTATAGAGGGCATTTTTATATTGAAAGGGGTAACTGGTCAACTACTTGTTCAATTTATGTAAATAATATACATTTCTCATTGGTTTACTATGATTTTACATTTTCAAATGCTTCTGAAGCATGTTAGCTATAACAAAGCTACCTCAGTATTTTCTTCCACCTCATATTATTATATGAATACAGCCATAAACATTGTATGTGTTTCTCCCCTACTATTTACTATGCAGCAGTCTCATTTCAAAGGAAAGTCTCTTTATATGGCAGATACTGTGTTGTACCATACAGAACGATATGCTAATTACGACCTAGGTGAAGATCATTACAGATACTGTCAAAGCATCACGTCATGTATTTTGGGAAACAGGGTTTTGTTCTTAGGGCTGTGTAGATGGCTTCAAGTATTGTTCTTCATTTTAAATGGTGTCATTAAGAAATGAGGAGGATAATGTGACAAAAACTAAGAGAAATTATGCCTTTACTTAAGATGATATAAAGACTAATTACTATGATAAGACTCCAGAGTAATCTTGAAACTACACTACTTAAGGAACAAGAAAAAATATATGCATGTCTTTAAAGAAACATATCTATATGTTGTTTATACAGATATGTAAATATTGTGAAAAAGTAAAGCTAAAGAGTTACACATACAATTATATTTAATATTTAAAATAAATCTAGGTAGTATTATTGAACTGTAGAGATGAAGTTGAAAAAAAGCACTAAAGGTCCCTAGAGGATTAAGTAAACTGCTCACGGCCACTTAGCTAGTAAAAGTCAGAGCCAGCATTTGAACCTTGGTCTCTTGAGTCCTTGGTTTTTAATGTCCATGCTTTATTGCTTTTGGTTACAACATGTTCAGAAAGCCGAATTTTCATTTTAAGTCACTGCTTTAACACATAGATTTAAGTTTAGAGCATCTATTTATTTTTCCTCGATAAGAGACTGACCACCTATCATGTGTGTTTTATAAAGACAGGCCAAAGTGTTAGCTAAAAATTATGAAGGACTTGCTATGCACTGAACTTTTTATATGCATTATCTCAGACAGTCCTCACCGTGCACTTAGAATGTAAATAGTGTTATTTTCCACATTTCAAGAATGATGAAACCAAGGGTTATGTGGAGATTTATTGATGTAAAAGCATTCTGAATTTTGTTCTAAATTGGATGAGAAGCCATTGAAGGTTCTGTTAGGGTAAAGACATGATCTGTATCAAGTTCTAAAAATGTCACCTTGGTGAAGGACTGGTCCCTGGAGGGGATCAGACTCCTCAGGGAGATTGGATAGCAAATGATGGCTGCAGTCCAGGTAAGAAATGGTAGTATTTGGGCTGGTGGTAGCAGTCAAATTCAGAATATGTTTCAAAGCCAATTTTAACAGAATTTACTGATGGGTTGGATAGGTGTTACAAAAGAACTATAATTTAAGTATGTCACAAGAATTTTGCCTCAGCAATTGGATAAATGGAGACTCCTAGAGGATAAACACTGATGATGAAAATACTTGAGAGAAAAATGCAAGAGATTAGTTGTAGACATGTTTATATGCAGATAATATCCAAGAAAGCTGAACACTTTCTTAAATATTAAATACTCTGCAACACAAGCTAAGAAAACAGTCTGTTGGTTAACAAAACACATAAAAAATGTTTTGCCATTGAGGACTGAAAATTGTTTTCCTGTAAAACACTAGTTCAATGTTACCTTTATTTATTCAGTATTACGACAGAAATGGGAAGAAGGAAATTAGCTTGAGAAGGATTAAAGTTTTGATATAATGTATCTTTATGAAAATAAAAAAAACAAGCAACTTATAGTCTCACTAGCAGAAAACTAAAAGTCCTTATAGTTTAAAAGTTATGAAATAAAAAGAATCAAAAGTTCATCTTACATTAGAAAACAAATTACCTAAATGTATATTTCTCAGGCTAGTTTATTGAGCAGAGGGGTAAGAATTAAGTTTGACTATGCCAAAAATAAACTAAAGTGAAATAAAATATAATTTTTATTCTGCAGTACGGGTGTTGCTTTTCAAGGGGAAAAAATCCAGAATTTATTAATGAATTTTTTTGAAGTTTAAATATTTTAATCAAACTGTGAAAATATCTTAAAAAGTATTTTTATGGTACAATCCTTCTCAAGTGTAATTTAAAGAATAAGCCTTAAAATCTGTTGTGCCATATGCATTTACCCATGAACTCTTCTGGAATTTATCGTAAGAAATTTGTATTTGGTAGTTACAAGGATGTTTACCACAGCTACTCTTTCAGAAAATTTTGAATACTATTGGGCTTTGAAAATATTTTTATTCATATCATAGATTGCTATGCTGACAATAAATCTGATTTTGCAGAAATGTATGTAGTATAACATGGAAAGACAAGTATTTTAACATATATAATAAAACTATTAAAAGACAAGCTATTTGATTTTATAGAATTTTAATTTAAAAAAGTAAGTATACAAAAGATCCTCCAAGAATTTACATCAGATGTTTTGTATGTAGTTTCTGAGCAAGAGAGGTTAGGGCAAGTGGGATTTTTGTACATTCAAATAGTTCTGTGTTTCAAGTCAGTTATACCACTGGTGACTGGTGATATAACAAATGGTGGCAGGACGTTGAACTTGATGTAAAAGATCTAGGCTTTATCCCAACTCTACAACTTTAGTCTATTCAAACCTTAGTTCCCTCATCATAAATAATGTGGGTCAGATAACTCCATGACAAAGTAAAACAGACATATGGACATTCCATTAAGAATTTTTTTTTTTCTTTTCAGCCTGCCAACAATGTTTGAGGTAGATATTTATATCCACCTTTTCCTGATGAGGAAGTTACATTTTATCAAGGTCAACGACATTGTTCACTTCTGTATTTGAATTCAAATTAGCGTGACTTCAGAGCCTTTGGGCTTCACTCTGTAGCTGGAAAGGGTAACATGGAATAAAACAATAGCTATAGTCATTACAGATGAATAGAAGTAAAAGAACAATGAGAAGAAGAGGCATGGTTGAAGAGATTTAAAATGTTTTTTTTTTTAAGACTTTATTTATTTTTATAGAGAAGCGGAGGGAAAGAGAAGGGGAGGGAGAGAAACATAGATGTATGAGAGACACATACATCAGTTGTCCAGCTGGGGACCTGACCCACAACCCAGGTGCATCCCCTGACTGGGATGTGAACAGATGACCTTTTGGTTCGCAGGCCAGCACTCAATCCACTGAGCGACACCAGTCAGGGATAAAAACAAGTTTGCTCTTGAGAACTAAAGGAAGGGGACAAAGAGCTAAGGCAGAATAATAGATGCTCAAGAAATTACTCTGTAAAGGTCACTGACTCAGTGACATTATAGAGAATGTAAGATAATAAAGTCAATTGAAATACTAAGATAAAATAATATTGAGCTATTAACAAATTAATTAAATAGTCATGAAAAACTTTTGAAAGTTTATTCATTTGGATTGTACTCATCATTGTATTAAATTTACTTAGATTCCAAATAAATATAATGCTAGTGGCATGAGCCAGAACTAGGTAAGTGATTTGTTCCATAAATCTGCACTTCACCTCTCCCCTCACCTCAAAGGCTTTGTGTGCATCCTCACTTTAGCCTGGACTCTCTTCATCAAGAAGAACAGGTCCTTCACTTTTTAATGTTTTCCCAAAAATGAAAACTATTTTTAATGAAATTAAGCACTAAGAACACATTGGGGAAAATCTTAAAATCTTACAACTTTAATGAATTACATACAGAATAACAACTTGCTTATAAGAATAATAATAAAAATATATGTCTAAGATTTGCAAAGAGGTACATTGCCCAATAAAAACCAAAGAAAGTTAAATTTGGCAAAATTCATTGTAACGAGTAGTTAAGCCTCTCATAGTTTGAAGCAATCATGAATCTGAAAATTATATATTATTTTGCTCTGCACTAATTTTCAACCTCTGGGAAGGGCCTCACTGAACATTCACTAATTAGTAGATATGCAGTAAAACGTCCCTTTGGTATAGCCTATAAAACAGAATAAGTAATGCTCTGTTAAATCAGTGAGAGATGAATCACAAAGCTTTGGGAGGCTGAGTTCCTTTCTTCATCTAGAACAAGAATGAGAGCTCAGAAGTACTCATAAATTATATATGAAGAAAAAAGTCAATTTGTTCACAAGTGACTCTATGAACTGAGCATTATGCCCACTGCATATTTTCAGGAGATGTGTTCAGAGAGGGCACAGAGAAAATAGGAATATTGAAATTCTATATTATTTATAAAAATGGGGATGGAAGACTGTATTAGAATAGTGCAGTAAAATTGGTGTCTTCTAAAATCTAAACAAAGGAAAAATCCAACCAATATAATAATATTTTTTGGTCTGTCACTTTGTTTGTTTGTGTTCACTGCATATTGCGTATGTAACACTTTATCGTGACCTTTTTTTCTTTTCTCTTTCAAAAATTATACCCACACACCTACCCTGTATTTAATCAATGAGGTTTCAGATCATTACTCCATCCACTTGTGGCCTACTGGAAAAGGAAATCTTCCTATACTTGATATCATTTTCTTGCTGAAAATTCACAATTCAAGACATCCCAAATTCTTATTTTATAATGTACCAAGTAGAAGCTCTCTGGTTCATATGAGTAAAGAAAAAAAAACTGTAGGTTTTTGAGGAGACTGAATAGTATGAAAGGAGACTAAGCTAAACACAAAGCAGATTTAAGAGCATACATGTAAAACAAGTTAAATATAAAAAAAGCAAAGAGGCACTAGTCAGTTCTTGACTGTTTAAAAATTAGACCAGAATTACCAGAGGAAAAGGCAGGGTAGAGGGAAGGTAGAAAAGGGTAAAGGGGAATAAATGATGGCAGAAGAAGACTTGACTTTGGGTGGTAAATACACAGTACAATATAGGGATGATGTGTTATAGAATTGTACTCATGAAACTTACATAATTTTATTAACCAATGTCACTCAATGCAAGCCAGAATTTCTGTAGTGTATTCTGATCTATATTTTTCATGTGTAAAAATATACAAGCTAGGTCCCTGAAGAACAATAGTCTATGAATCAGTTTGTATCCTATCTCATCTTCATTCCCAGTACTTGCACTTAATACAATTTTAATTGAATTATTAAATGTATAATTTGTTGCATGATATCCCCAACAAACACAAATCCTTGAGAACACTGCTGTGTCTCCCACATCCAGCAGCTTTTCAGGAAATGATTTTAGAAAGAATGAATGACACTAAGGTTCCAGAAAGTTAATTCATTTTTCAGTGGAATGCAAACAGCATGACAGGGTCAGGATGCCGTGCTCATTTTATTAGCTTTCCTCTCAACAATCACTGCTTTTTGTTACCTGGAGGGAGGAAAAGTAACAATTGATGCTAAGCTCTTCGCCCACTCTACAAAGCAGGTCGGTTTATTTTTGTTTACAGTGAGAGGTGAGTTCTAGACCTCAATGCCGATAGATTAAGTCTATCCAAGAAATAAACAAACTTCCATTTATGGCTTGAGTTCCATTCTCTCTGTGTATTTTTTTTAATAATAAAAAAAAAAGGAACTGCTCCTTCCTCTTTGCAGAGGCCAGGAAAGAGTTTGGCACCTCATCTAAGTAGAAAGCAATTATTTCAAACTTGCAGACAGGTCTGACTATTCAAAAGCAGTCATTAAAAAGCACATTAGAAATATTTTACTTGAAATTTTACAGATCTGTTTTCTTTCTGAAACCTATCTTAAGTCCAAAACATAAAGTAATAGAAAAAAAGAGAGGTTAAGTTAAGGACAGGTTGTCAGATGTTATAAGAAATAATTGTGATGAAAAATATATATGTAACACATAATTTTATGTTAAATGGAAATATGTGTTCTATAAATCAACTGAAGAATTCATTAGATATTGTAGTATATCTAATAAAATGTTAAAATGAAACCTCACATATATAAAATATTTAATACCCTAGACATAGTTATTTTACTTTTTATTTCTTACTCAGACAATTCAAGTTTTAATACAAACTTACATATCATTAAAATGATGCACAATCACCGTGAATCCTAACATATATGTGTATTTTACTTATGGAAAGTCCTTCTTGATCCGCACATAAAAATGTAGTAACATGTAATTTGCACAACTGGAACATATCCTGACTAGTGCTTTACCATTCATGACAGTTACGGTATTTTGAATTTGGAAAATTTCAGTTTGACTTTGTTTTCATTTGTCCCTGTGGTCTGTGCTTCTCAGCTCACATAGCAAAGGCTTGGCCACTGTGATATTCTTCAGTGGTTACTCACAGCTGTGAAGCATAGAATTCTTCAATTGCTTTGACACCTTTTCTTTGTTATTGTTTGCTTGTTTTAACTGAATGATCACAGAATGTCATCATAGATTATGTTGTTTGGATGGTTTTGGTGTGCTGACTCCCAAACAATCTTCTGCATGTGATTCAGTAACGGGTGCATTTCTTATTCTCTCTAGGCTTAAGAGGGCAAAATTTGCATACAGAGGACGATTGAAGATAAACAAAAAAAGAAAATGGCTCTGAATGTTAATGTAAAGTCATAATTCCATTTTAAGAGAGCTGCCCTTGCTTATTATGCGGTTTGAATATGTTCTAGTTAGGCAAATGCTGTTTTTCCCCTTCTAGTTTAGATTGTATTGTCTCAGTGAAATAATAGATTTCTGCATGGGTGTGTGTATGTTTGTGCATGCGTATGTGTGGTGTATGCTACAGTTACCTGTGCACAAATGGGTGAATATGGAAGTGCATCTGCTGGGGAGACCTCCACGTGGTTTCTCCTTGGAGTGCCTGATTGCCCCACGCGCATTTCTGTGGTAGCCTTCTGTGTGCTATTTCAGAAATATTAAGTCTGACTTTGAGAAATTGACTTCCAGAAACAGGGGATGAATCACAGGAAGAGAACAGATTCCTGAGTCTAGTGAGTGTGCTTTGAAACATATATATTCTTGGATGTAAAAGTGAAACTATGGATAGATATGTAATTTTTATTAAAAAATGTTGAGAACATTGACAAAGGAAAACCCTTGTGAAAGGGATTTTATCTAAGGCCTTCATAGATAACTTGGAAACAATCTTATTTAAATATAATTGTATTTTCCTATTCTTTATTTATTACCCTTCATTACTTGAACCCATCAATAAGGACTAACACCTATCCCATAACTACTACTAAATATCTAAGGGAAATCTTTCACTATCCCTTTAGATCCAATTTCTGCCTCTCTCTCCTTCTCTACCATGGGGCTGGCCAGCAGGAGCTCCCTCTGTCAAGAGATTGCCTTGTCGTCTACTTTCAGGTTTGATCTGGCTGATGGACAGGCCTTACAAGAGAATGAATAAAAAAGAATGAGGCTAGATTGTTTACTCACCCACTTCCTTCCTTTTGAATTACTTCAGGTTGGTTGAATTCTTCAGTCTAGCTTCCTGTGTCTGTGGATTTTTGCATGTGACTGTCTTCCCTGGGTTCTGGAAAATGCTCTTTTCCCTAGACCCTTCAGACCCAAGGGTGTTTATTCTTGTAACCACCTGCGGCTAGTGTGGAAACCACACTGTGATGCCCTGCCTACAGTTTAGAACACTATTGAACTTTCCTCCTGTTACCCAAAATATACTCTATCTGTTTCCTGCCAGAGCGCTGATTGAGACAGACAGTAAAGCAAAATACCTCCTTGCTGAGACTCACAAAATGGTAACAGCATTGTATTGAAAAGGCTGAAGCCCGTATTTTCTTTCAATCACACGATAAAGAAGGGCTTTTTCCTAGAACTGGATAAAGCACATAAGGAAAGATAGATTAGGAAACAAACTGCAGATGGAAAAATAAAAAACGTATCAAACTTTATCCTGTAAAAATAAACACTAACAGAAGTTGGTCCTGACAGTGGGGTTCGGGATTGATAGGTGAATCATAATTTGGGATCTTGAACCACGGTTCCTGTAGTCTCAGAAATATTTCAATAGCATGACTTTTTAAAATATTGTATTATTGACTGCAATATTTTGTTCTTTTATGTTATTTTCTTTTTATCTTTAAAAGGAGTTATTTTCCTTGTACCCTGCAGATGGCTCATGTGGATTTTGTGTTTCTATTATGAGGAGTATTTGTCTTCACTGCTTAATGTGCTAAATAGTTGTTATACATTTATTTTGCTGGGTGTGGACTTAACATCCCTTCAATTTGTAAGTAAGAGCTGATGTAAGCTTCCTTTGTTTAGTGTTATTTACCAGGAGTTCTGCCAAATTTATGTGTTATATTCATTTGGAAAAGACTCTGGGCAACCTTTTTTTCCAGATAAATTAGATCTTTCTTTATAAATTGTCAACAAAATGTTCTGGCAGCTGGCCATTACTTTCTAATCAAATAAGTGCCCTGCACTGTTATTAAAACTCAAGAGAAAATCCATGATATACTAAAGATCTCTGTACTTTCCTTGAAATAAGAAATGTAAAAATTTGGCTTTGAAGTAGAGATAGTTAAGCCCTTAGTTATTTTTTTTAACTGAATAAATATGAGCAAGATTCAACCAACTTTTACTCTCCTGTCCTATTAGGGAATATGTTTCAAAATTCAGCATAATCTAATCTTTGAAATATCTATCATTTATAATAGGAGTTTTTCTTTATTTTTCTACAGTGGAAAAAATCTGTGTATTTTTGTTGCATCATGTATGCATACAGTATTAGAACCTAAAAAATAAAATCCCTTCTGCATGTAATTGGAAGGTGTCATCTTAGTTAAACCTTTGATCAGCTGCAGGATGTTTCATTATTATATGCATATGATTATCTTTCCTGCTGAAAATTTTAAACTGATAGAATGTCCATGTATTTTTAGTCAGATAGAAAGTAATTCCTTATGTTGAGTGCAAATCTAGCCCATTATTGAGCTAAATTCTGCCCTTGGTGATACTTCAATGATTTACAAATTTTCCCTCCTTTTCCCCAAATCCTCTTCTCTTTATATCAAGCACTCATTATTTCCTCTTCATAATGTTATTTACTTCTCTGCTTTCTGTAAATGAACCTGACATCTCTCTATTGTTTCCCTTCCAAATATCACTCATATATGAGGTTTGATATACTTACATATACCAAAATACTACAGAAAAATGAGCTACTTTAGTCATGTTAATATTTTCAGTTGCTTCTTCAAATTACAATAAATATACTACAAACATTTTATATTTTCTTTAAGAATTAGATTTGTGGTTCAAAAATTATTGTTTAAGGATTTTATCAGATTCTATTATAAGATTATTAACATTTTGGATTGAAATAAAAATAAAATAGGTACTCCATTTTTTAATATGACTCTATTCAGTAACTTATATAATTCTTGACATTTTAAATAAACTTAAATCCTTTCTTAAATCTTCATCTACTCTCAAAAATAGGACATTTACTAATAAATTTTATTTTCAAAAATGTTATCAAACTTTCTGGTGCACATATTCTAATTTTAAATTGCCTTTATATATGGCTGCAAAAATAGTTTTTGCACTTCTACTCCATTTTTATATGACTCAGGTTGATACAATTATATTAATTAACTTTGATAATATCGAATGAGGCAAAAGAGTACTCTATCATCATTCTCTGTTTTTTCTATTTTTTTAACAACCAGATTGGTAAAAGAATGAATTTCCATTTTTATACCCTGTGGTCACTCTACATAGCTTTAATAGTACTGTTAAGAAACAGATTTTGTGCATAATGATCTGATTATATAATTTGATTACATTGACTTGATAATTTAACTGAATATTTTTTGTTTTATTGATAAATAAATGGCATTCATCACTGTATAAGTTCAAGGTATGCTACGTGATAGTTTAATTTACATATGTTGTGAAATAATCACCCCAATAGGTTTAGTTAACATCATCCATCATCTCAAAGAAACAAAAAAAAAGAAAAAACACATTTTTTGTGACAAGTACTCTTAGTAGTTTTCCTTCCTAGCACACAGCAATGTCAACTAGAGTCGCCGTGTTGTACATTACATTCCCTGCAATGTTCTTGTGTTACACCCGTGTTGACGGGCGAATGAGTAATGAAAACGTAAGATGCATATACACACATGTGTGAGCATTATTCAGCTGGAAGAAAGAATGAAATCTCGACATTTGTGACTGCATGGGTGGGCCTTATGGGTATTATCATACATGAAATAATCAGACAGGAAAAGACAGACATCATATGATCTCACTGATATGTAGAGTATAAAACTAAACAAAACAAATTAAAACTCATAGATACAGAAAATGATGGGTAGTTGCCGGAAGAGGTGGGGACAGGGTGAAATGGGAAAAGGAGAGCAAAAAGCACTAACTCTTTTTTAAGTCCTGAAGATGTAATACACAGCATGGTTCTGCAGTTAATAACAGTGTATTCTCTATTTAAAAATTGTTAAGAGAATAAATCTTAACAGTTATCATCATAAGAAAAACAATGTGTGGGTGTGTATATATATATACAATTTTTCTATATACAATTGTTATCTTGTACACCTAAAACTAACATGTTATATCAATTATATCTCAAATTTTAAACAGTAAAAATAAAAACAACAGATGTATTAGTAAATAAAATTTCTTATATATAGTTTTCAAATACCAATTACTCAAATATAAATGTAAAGAACGCTGCTTGAGGGAGTTTTCAAAAAAGGGATTCAAGGATTTCATTTACTCTAAATACATGTTATGGTAAAACTTCTACAAATAACATAAAATTTGGCTCTGCACATAGAAATATACTTCCCATATTGTGGTCTGGAATTCACAACAAAATAAAGAATTTTTTTTAATAGATACAATTCAGGTTCTTAATCAGTTGACTTTAAATTAATCAAAAGGGAGATTAGATGTGCCAGACTTAATGAGGGGAACCTTTGTCATGAATTTGTCAAATTAACATTTACTCAGTGGAACGCAGGTTGCCAGGTGTGGTGAGCCTTGGTTCAAACAGATCACAAGAGGAACTGAAATAGAGGAACTGAAACAGATCACAAGAGGCCCCATCTAATACTCATAGGGCCTGGCAGAAGTACCTGGCACCCTGGAAGTGTCACACAGGGAGGTCAAGTCTGAGTGCACGCAGAAGGACAACAGTACCTGGGGCAGGTGCTTTATAGGGTCTGTGGGTGGAGTGCTTTAGGGTTTCCAGTCTAAGACCAGATCGGTCAATTCGAACAAAAAGAGTTGGGTTTTGCTAAGCCACACAGGATCTTTTCTAAGGGGTCCACATGGGGAAGCATGGGAAGGCAGAGGAGGTTGTTGATCATGGGGGCTGCTGAGGGTGCCACATTAAGAACATGCGTTTGCTTGCGGCTGTGAACTGTGGACACTGTGATCTACAGCATGTGCTTGCATTAGGGGGCTAGTGGCATTTTGAAGTCACCGCAGGCTACTTGGCCAAACAAAAGAGAAGTCAAGGTAGCAATACCATGGAGTAGCTTGGCTAACCTCTTAAAAGCCTTTAAAAGAGTCAGGAAAACAGAGACACTTTCCTATTGGACTTGAAGAAGCCAACTGTCGTGCAAGCAGAGAGGGTTGTATTGTAGCGGATGGCAGGCACCCTACAGAAGCTACAAACTATACTGTCAAAAAACTAGAACAAAACAAACAACAACAACAACACAACAAAAAAAAAAACAGTGACCTTGGAAGAGATCACCAAACCTTGGATGAGTTCTGAGACCCACTTGACACCTTATTTGCAGCCAAGTTCCAAGGTGACCCTGATCTATGGAGACTGTGAGTTGAGTATAGAGTGTTTTAAGGCTCTAATTTTGTGGTAATTTGTTATGAATCAATAGATAACTAATGTAGTTATAGTGTGGTGAAAAGGTAAGTCAAATAAGACACACACTGAAATTGCTGATTCATTCACTAATTCATTCAGTCCTTGAATAGTTACTGTTATATGCTAGACATTGTATTAGAAACAAGATGAGCAAAAAAAGTATCCAGTCCAGTCCCTTCTCTCATGAAGCTTGGAGAGTATGTAACAGAGGAGAGAGATGAGTTATATAGTCACAATTATAAAAACCCAGTACAGACTCCATCTAATATAATAGAGCATGATTTTTTGACTGTGAATGACAAATGACCCCTCCTAGGTTCAAGAGGTCCTGCAGTGGTGTTTAATGAGAGATTGGAAGGATTAGTTGGAAAAAAATCTTTCACAGAAAACAAGGTGTGGTTACACACCAACCTCATTAGAAAAAGATTACAACTCCATTGCAATTTGTTTCCTATTAGATTACAAACTGCCTTTAAGGCAAATGTTACAACTTGGTTTTGTTTTACTCCTGTAGTCTAGTACTTGCTATGAGGGAGGAGCCTGTTGAAGAGATTCTGTAAATGAGGGAGGAGCCTGTTGAACAGATTCTAGTTTTCAGCTTTTTTCTCAGTACCAGGGGTGATAAACTTAAATCATTATAAAGGTGGGATATCTTGATGCAAATCAGAAACAGCAAGGGGAATAAGGAGCTGTCAGATGATGAGAAACTTGGGTCCAAATAAGATACATTGCCAGGTAGGGATAATATAGAATTATAAAAGAGCACTTTGACATAGAAAAAATAATCAGGATCTATATTTGACCTTAGAGGTAAAAAATGCATCTGAGTAAATGAAGAATCATATAAGGAATGTTACTTCAGAGGATTGTAAGACTCTCTGAGCCCCTCACTCAGCAGGGAAATATAAAAGAAAATAAGCTTTCAAGATTTGTACACAAGTGTACATTTGCATCCCTTTAAGGTGAGGGAAGTGTCCCCAGAACTCCAGGATGTCTCAGTTTAAAGACACGCCCCCTTCTCTCTCTTCAACCTGAAATTTAAAAGAACAGAGAAGTCATGGCATTTCAACCGTAGGTCAACCTTTGAGCTGAAAATCTGACAGACTTCTTTTGGCTTGATATATGGTGCAGATAGTTATACACGGTTCCAAAAAAAAAAAAAAAATCAGCTACAGCAAGATGATATATTTGGTTACAATGTATGATTGAAATTACCAATTGCTTATCTAACAATCTTGGATTGTTCTGAATGTTTGCTTGAGCTAGTGGACAATATTAATAAACTAAATTCATTGTTGATCTTTTGTCATGGCTAGTCCACATTACAATTTGGGGTGACAATTATGTGACTGTAAAGCATACAATGAACATAAAAATAGAAAAAGTTGACTTGCACAAATCTAATCAATAGTCTCTCTAATGAAGCATCTATTTTTAGTAATGAGTGGAGCTGCTCACACTGTGAGGGGCTTTCACAGTAACTCTCTGGACGTCAAAGTCCAGCATGATGCCTGACAAACGGAATTAAAGTATTTGTTGAATACATTCGTGAAAGCATAACATAATTTTTGTAATTATTTTTGTAAGTATTTTGCATTAAAAATAGTCATCTTGCTTTAGAATTTTATATTTTAAAACATTTAACTAGATTATTTTTATTATTAAAAATCCCTTGAATATAATTCCTACTCTGCTATAATACAGTTAAATTGATTTTATTATGTTAGTGAAACTTCTCTCATTTTATGGGAAAATGTTGCTATGTTATAGTAGTGAGTCCTAATAAAATTATCCTGACAGCTTTAAAAAAAAAAGAGAGAAGAGCAAAATGATTAATTACACTGTTAAACGATATCTAATCCTATAAATGTTAACATAACTTAATCAACTTCATTTTAGATAAGAAAAATGAGAATGATTTAAATTAGATTTTAGTATAGAAAAGTTGAATATAAGATGCTAATTAATGTAACTATTATGATGATATTGTCCAGAGAATAAGATATGTTCTCACAATTTTTTCTTTTTTAAAAAAGTTTATTGAATTTATTGGGTTGACATTGGTTAATAAAATTATATAGGTTTCACAATTTTAAGTTACATAAAATAAATGGCTTATACTATCTTAAAATATTTTATTACTATCAATTATAGAAAATTATCTTCTGGCAGAATAATATGTTGATAAAATAATCTTCGAATGAATTTCAATAAAACTAAATAGATGGTGACCAATCTTACTAATTAAAATAATTAGCTTAATTATTAGTCAAAGTGAATTGATGCCTGATAATTATATTTTGTAAGCATCAAAGACTTCAAATTGTTCATCTGGTAAGGGTCATGAAATCAGTAATCACTAAGAATTATTTTTCAGATGATTCCAAACATTTAATACACATTCTAATAATTATAATTTACTTCTAAAAATCCCCCTAAGAAACCACCTGTACAGCATGGATTACATTAACAAATATATTCAAGTAAATGTATAGCCAATAATATTTATAGTAATGAGAGGAAAATTAAGCATTTATTATAATAGAAACTTTAAAATGTTATTTTCAGAATATGATGCTTGTTGTTTATGTACCTTTCTCCATTGCTGTTTTAGATAAATATCAGACTTGTTTTTTTCTAATTTTTTCTTAAATAGGGCAAAATAAAACAAAATTAAAGAATAAAGGAATAAAAGTGACTTAAAATATTTGCCAGCAAAAGTTCTAGGAAATCATTATGTAAAGATCATACTCCACCAGTATGACTTTCACAAAGGGTAGTTACAGCTTAAGAGAGAAGAGATTTTACCATCAGAAGAAAAGTTCATTGTGCTTCCTCAAGTTCAGTCAGGATAAAAACTTGATGTGCTCTAAGTTCCTCAAGGGTATGACTATACTGTGGTTTGGTCTGGGACTCATTTCTGTATGTCCCTATATTTGGTTTTTAGTATACCCTATGCTGAGAAGTCTGGGAGCATTTATAGACACTATAAAAACTCAAAAGACACTAGGCAGAAGAATGAACGGTTACAAAAATATTTACATAGGATTAAAACTATAAATAACAAAACTTAGGAATCAGATATTTGTATTTGCACTTTATTCATCCTTTCCTTATAGCGACAGGCACCTGGGAAACCAAGTATCGTTAATAATAGTATTTATACCGTTCCCATGTTTTTGAGTATCAGATGCCTGCACTTACCGTGTACATGCAGGATTAGTAAAGTGACATGATCCCTACATAAAGCTCGTAGAATTAATATCGGTGTCCTCATTTTATGAACGAGGAAACTGTCTAAGAGGATTAGGTAAATTGGCAGTGATCATAGGCTACCAGGTAATTGAAATAAAATTGGAACTCAGGCTGTGGGTTTGAACAGGTTATAACATTTTCATCAAACTCTGTATTTTCACATGGGTTGCAATAAAATGTGTAATGTGAAATAAACACACATAGAAAAAATAAACATTTCCCCAAAGAACCTACAAACCCTGAAGATCCAAAAGAAAAATGAGGGTAAAACATAGTTTCCTTGTGCCTTCACTAGAATGAACAAAATAGGGTTCTTTTCTGTGATAACCAAGGAGAAACCTAATAAGAGTTAATTTATTACATGTGTTACTTTGATAAGGCACTTAATATGGGTGAAAACAAACCAAATGATGTTGTACAAAGGAAAAGAAATCATTCTCTTCATAGAAAATGGCAGAGAGCTTGCTAAGCGAGGAACATTTTCCTTGTTTAAGTTGGATTTAGATTGGACCATAGCTCCACCTGAGTTTCTGTCCTTCGATTGTGTAACTATATGTGCTGAGCTAGCGAGTTCACTAATTGAAGAAATAATTGTGTTTTGAGTTCCTACAGGTGAGAATAACAATGAGGCTGAATTCATGTCCGTTTTCATGGTAGAGTTGCAGAATTCATTCCAACACTCCCACTGTCTTCTGCAGCACTCCTACCCCAGACTCCTGGAATTGTGGCAAGTGAATGGGAGAAGAAATGGGTTCCGGTAATGTGATTAATTCCTTTGGATGGGAGTGGATTTTCCTCAGAGGCAGGTGGAGATTTCTATGAGGAGATTTAATGAGAGGTTTATTTGGGAAATCACGTGGTCTCAGGGCCAACAACCAAGTTAGGTCCTGGATGGAGTCGGGGCGGTACTCACCAAGGGAATATGTGGAGACTTATTTCAAAGATTTTTTCCTTGATTTCTGGCAGAGATGTTTTGTCAAGAGTTTATTCTTTTCTCTCTTTTATTATACTTGCCTTTTAAAATGTTCCAATTGGTAATTAAATAAAATTTTTTCTGGCTGTACTCTTGGGGAAATCTGAAGAGACAGAATAATAATTGGTAAAAATGTTCCAAGTCTTTCTGTGCAATGATGCCCATAGAGATAAATGCATTCTCCTCTCTTGAAACAAGTAAAAAGGCAAAAACAGGAAAAAGGAAAAAAAATGCAGTCATCTGTCGATAGTCTAACAGATTTATATGCAAAGTTGAGGATGAGACCATCCTCAAGGAGAAAGTGTATTGAGTTTATTGTGGTATAGTGAGCCTAAACGCTGAGAGAGAAAATTAAAAAGTGGATAGAAACTGTGTGGATGGTAAGAAACTCATAAGAATGGGTACTTCGAACTAATGCTTGGGAACTAGGGGTGTGGTAACAAGATGCTACAGGGCTCACTTCTGGTCCTGTGGGGTTCATTGGACGTGAACATAGCAAGAAAAGCAAGCCCTTCAAAAAGAGCTAGGTTTCCGTTCCGCCAGAAGCAAATGGGATGATCACTGAAAAGCCGGTTGGGCACACAGGTGTAGCAGGCAGATAGACGAGCCCTGAAAGACATCCATGGTTTGATGCTCAGAACCTGTGAATACGTTACCTTGCCTACCAATGGGGACTTTGAAGACGTGATTCAAGTTAATGACCTGCAGATGGGAAAGGGGTCTGGATTATCCACGAGGGCTCCAGCTAATCATGAGTCTTTAAAAGCAGACAGTCTTTCCTTATTGTGGCCAAAGGGAGGTGTGACCACAGAAGAAGGGGGCAGGGAGGACTCAGACTCTGCCGGTGTAGAACATGAGGGAAGGAAACCATGTGTGAAGGTATGTAGGTGGTCTCCAAAAGGTAGGAAACGGAAAGAAACAGAGTCCTAGCTTCCAGGAAGAAGTGAGGTCGGCTGGCGCCTTGGCTTCAGGACTTCGGAACTTCAGAACTGTGAGCTAATCAATTTGTGTTGTTTTAAGCCACTATGGATATGCTGCTTGATCACAGCAGGTACAGAAAACGGCTACACAGGGGACCGTGTTTATCATGGAAGGGAGGGCACACCGAGTAGAAGAAAACCCGGGAGTAGTAGGGCCCATGTCACAAAGACTGCTGTGAGAATTACTGAGACTGAATATTATACACCACTCCATATGGTTTCTGGGATGTAGGCTTTCAGAACTAGTAGGTATTATTTAATTTTCTAATTGTTGCATATGTTATAAATTAAGAAATGTACTAGGCACTGCTGATAAAATGCTGAAAAATTGGTACATGCAGCTACTGCCATGTGGCTTGTACTTGACTTACGAAAACAATTAGTTCTAGATAATTAAACAGTTTTGTGTTGAAATTAAAGCTGAATTGTGGAACCTTCCCTCAGCCATAAACACACACACACACTTTACTCTTTGAGACTTAATTTTCTTCTCTATAAAATGGAACTCTCTCATCTACTGTATAAACCTCTTATGAGAGCTAAATTCTTCATGTGAAAGCAATTAAACAAGGGCAAAACGTCTTAAAATATGCATGGATTTAATATTTTAATGCATGTGTGTTTGTAAAGTGTAGTTGGTGGTGACAAATAGAGCGACTATTTTTGTCTCTATCACTCTATTTTTGGATACATCCAGTGTGGTAACAGAGATGCTGTAAACAGCATTAGGTAATGTGATCTTTTCACATTATTAGTAGAAGAATCTGTTAAGCGGCCCATTTATTCGTGGGACTGCCATGGCTTTACAATTAAGGGGGAACACTAAAACCAAGGAAGTGTTTCTTAGTAATTTGTTCAGGATCAATTTAATTGTCCTTTGGCACTCAGTGCTACTGAAACTCAATAAATAGTTCACTCGGAGGAAATATGATGATGAGTAGAACTGATAGAAAACAAGGTAGTCACTCTTAGTCACTATTGAGCTTTTGTCCCAAGGATAATGCTATCATCTGATGACTCAATTAAATGGTGCAACTTGAGAAAAATCCATATATATATATAAAGGATCCTGATCATCTTATGCAAGTGCATTCAACACATATGAGGCAAAAATCATGTTCTTTGCACTGTTTGTTTCTACATTAAGATGAGTTAGGAACCCTTTCTACATTAAAGGATGATAAATTACAGTGGCTATCATTTCTTTAGTGTATTCTACTTTACAGAATATTATTTCATGTATTTTATTTGAAAAGTCTAAAATCTGGTGAGAAATATAGGAGTACATGTGTAAAACAGACTTTAGTAAGAGTGTAAGGAAACTAAAAGAGTTTATAAGAAAGGAGTCAGTGATTTTGATTGGACAGTTAGGAAATGGGTTAAATAAAGATGAAAAATCTGAATTATGAAAAATGATTAGACATTAAATGGTAAATTTTGTTTAGTAAAAATCTTGAGTGCTGTCATTTCAAATAACCAAGTTGTAGTGAACTTATTTCTTTAATCGGCGTTTTCAATGCATAACTTGCATATGAAAACAATGAACAGTTTTAGGTATACAATTCCAGGAGTTTAAAAGTATGATATAAAATATTTTCACCACTGCACAGTGTCCCCCCATGCCCTTAGATAGCCGGCCTGCTCTATGGCCCACCCCTGGCTCCTGGCAGCCATTGCTTTGCTTTCTTACACAATTTTACCTTTTCCAGAATATCACATACATGAATTATAGAGTTGACAGTCTTATGTGTGGCTGCTTTCACTTAACATTCTCCTTTTGACTTGCATTCATGTTGTTGGTGTATCAGTAATTAATTGCTTTTATTGCTGTATAGATTTCCATTGTAGGGATGTAATATCTCTTCATCAATATATAAGTCAATGAACATAGTTTGTTCCTAGCATCTGGATAATATGGATAAAATCTGTTATGAATATCTAGATATGGTGTGAATGTATCATTCCATTTACCTTGAGTAATCCTTAGAAGAGGGTTCTCTGGGTCTTATAAAAAAAAAAACTGCTAAAGTCTTTGGCAAAGTTTCTAAATCATTTTGCATTCTCCCTAGCAAAATATGCGACTTACTGCATTATCTCGTCCCCAGCCTCCAACAGTTTTAGCCATTCTGGTTTATGATTATTGTCATCATACTATGGTTTTACTTGGCATTTCCCTGCTGAATAATGGGCATCCTTTAGTATGCTTATTTCTTAATGTTATATCTTCTTTGTGGAAGTATCTATCCAAATTTTGCATATTTTTATTTTTAATTAAGTTTTTGGTCCTTTTATTGTTGAGTTGAAAAAAATTATGTATTCTAGAAAGTAGTCCTTTATCAGACACATGTTTTGTGTTCACTATTCTGCATCTTTAGTCTCTCCATATAAACTTTAGAATTAGCTTGTAAATATCCACAAAATAACCGCTGAGATTTCATTTGGGCTTGCATGGAGTACAAGACATTGATTAAACTGGGAAGAATTGACAGCTTGACAATGTTGAACTGTCCCATTCATGAATGTGGAAATAGACCCAATTGTTATTTCACCTTTCTAATGGTAAACATTTCTTCTGGGAAAGTACACTATTATCACTTTCTCTATATATTTTGGTTGGACATTACAAACTTTGGGGCAGAGACAAGCCCTAATTGTATAAGCAAAACTTTATGTGCTATATCTCTATGTAGAACTCAGAGATGAGCAAGTAATACCATTAGAGCCTCACAAAAAATGCTTCAGGGATTGACCAAAAGAAATACGAGCTTGCTACTCAGCAGGAGATATCAGAAGCAATTTTCTTTCTTTTCATGTTCTGTTATCCTAAGGTGCCTATTCCCCAATCTCTCCCACATTTATAAATGTCCTGTAGTTTCTGTGACTTGTATTTGCCTTGCTGACTATTCACATGGCTCTCTTGTTTTCTAGCTCGCAGCACAATTTTTAAAAGAACCCATTTAACTTTGATTCCTTATACTTTATAATGAAGCAGTTAATTCTTATAGGAGCATATACAATTTTCTCTTTACTCCTGGAGTTTAAAAGTTTTTATCAGAATCCATCTAAGTGTTTTTCTTTATTCATTGATCTTGCTTGGAATTCAGTGACACTTTTTTTTTTTTTAAGATTTTACTTATTTTTAGAGAGAGGGGAAGGGAGGGAGACAGAGAGGGAGAGAAACAGCAATGTATGGTTGCCTCTCACATGGCCCCCACTGGGGACCTGGCCAGCAACCCAGGCATGTGCCCTGACTGGGAATCGAACCAGCGACCCTTTGGTTCCCAGCCTGCACTCAATCCACTGAACAACACCAGCCAGGGCTCAGTGAATCCTTTTAATCTAAAGAATCAACCTTGATCCAGTTCAAGAATTTTTTTCTCCTATTTATTTAGATCTTGACTATTCTACCTGTTTTTTTTTTTTTTAATGTAATTCTATTTGCTGTGTTTGAATTTTTTCTTTAATTTGAATGAATTCCTAATTTGGGTCTCATTCAGTAATCTAGTTCAATGACCTTTATTGATTTTTTTATTCAAACAAAGTATTGCACACATACTGACATAGTTATTTCACTGTTAACCTACCTACATATCCTAGACAACATTTTGTGCTACAATCCAGGCATTTTAAGGGCTCTTCTTTCTTTTGCTTCAAGTTCTCTCTCCTAGTAGTCCCATCTCTCTACACTGTGAGTGTTATATCTCCCTCTCTTTTTTCTTACTTTTGTTTGCTAGGCCCTTTTTGGTCATTTTTCTTTGCCTACTCATAAATCACTGTTGGGATTTAGGTCCCGCCCTGGAGATAGATAATGGTCCTAATGAGGAACTGGAGGCACCAAAACTCTACACTGTAGGTTGGTGGAATGCCTGCCAGCCGTACAGTTCATTGTATTTCTTCCATAATGCTCTATCTAGACTTCTCCTGTGCAAATGTCAGTGCTATTCCTGCCTCAGTGGTAGAACTCCAGGTACCAGTTCTCCCCAGCAGATAGGGTCTCTCTAGGACATCAGAAAACCTTTTCACAGGCTTCTCTCAGGCCAAGCTTTTTCTATAGAAGTCATCTTATTTTGACCCTCATTTTAAGATTTTTTTTTGTGTCTGGCCCTCACTTTATAGGGGAAAGCTGTGTGCGTGTGTGTGTGTGTGTGTGTGTGTGTGTGTGTGTGTGTTATTTTGCTTTGTTAGTTTTCTTTCTCCAACATCTTGCAGAGCCTGACATTTCCATGTTATTTCCAGATGCAATGCCAGTCCCACAGTCACTAAGCTCACTGAGCTCAGGGGAGATGGTTGCTGATTTAACTGAAGTCGGGAGTAGAGGGAAGCAGGTATCTCTTTAGATGTGAACTCATTTTAGTATTCCTACTGTTGATTGTCTCTGTGCATAGGAGGAAGAATATCTTCAGTGAAAGAAAGGCATGAATAAAATTTAAAGTGACATGCCTATGTTGAAGTCACAGAAAAGATGTCCTGTGCTATCACTTGTTAAAGTTATGTAAAGTGGAAGCTGAACATGGAGATTTTTTGTAACAGGATATGGGGTTTAGTTTCAACCTACTTCAGAGACAGGTTATCATTGAAGATACTTGAGAAAGAAGAATTTCCAAGGAAATACTTGCGTTAGCATTGGAGGATAAAATGGTCATGAAGATTAATAACAATGCTGTTTTATTTAGGTGGAAATGGGTGAAGGTGGAGTGAAAGAATCTTAGTGAGATCAGTGTCCACACGCCTCTCTGTGGTTCCCCACTTGCCCAGAGGTTAGGATTGCCATGCATCTGTACAGGACAAAGCAATGTGAGTGGAAGTAGAGGGTGTCACCTCTGAGAAGAGTAACTGGTGTCCGGGCTGCCACCGACCCACTCTTTTCCCAGCCTTCTGGCTGATGTCATGGCGGTGCAAGGTCCTGTTCGACTCACTGCTTAGAAGAGGACTGTCTAACCCTCAGCACACGGTGGCATGAGGGAGAAATCTTCAGCTGGGTTCAGCCCCTAGCATGTGGTGTGTATGGTTCCAGCAAAGCCTATCCTCTTCTGAGTCATACAGAGAAGTTCTTCCAGGGTGGTCATGGCAGGGGTTGAAAGGAGCAAAATCCAAAAAGAATATTCCTGAAGAGCTGTATAAGACAAGCTGACTGGGTGAAGTTAAAGGATGAGAAATGCTTCTCCATTCCCTGCTGCTTTTACCTTTTGGTTCCTGATACCCCTTCCTGCTACTCATTTTCATTTCTATGCTGGCTTGTTCATTCTTTCTGCCATTTTAATCTTTGGCATGCATGCCAGTAATGATATGTATTCTTGTCCTCATGTATTACTATTCTTGCTGCCACCTCCCCGTCCTTTCTGTTCGCTGACAAACCTCAGAGATTTGCTTTAGCTCTCAATGTCCTTGGCTGTCTGCACTTTACCAGTGTTCTTTCCCATCTGTCCTCACAGTTACAAATTATGCGCAGAATGCCTAGGAGGCTGTTCCGAATTTCAGAAGCGATTTCTGACTTTTTAAAAACTATTTGATAGAAACTTTACTTTCAGCTATTAATATATAGTGTTAATATACAAATAGAGAATTGTTATACAATAAAGAATTATAGTCCATTACAGAAATGTATATTATATTTTCTCCCATTATTTTGTTATACATATTTCACAGTAGTTATGTATATTATATTCAACTTATGTTTACATATTTTATCACAAATGATATGTTAATATAAAATTTAAAAATTTTACATAGGTCAAAATCTTACAATAAAGATTAATTCTAAAGTTCAGATTTTTATAATGAAAAATAATCACTATGTAATTGATTTGATTTCTTAATTTCAATTTTTTCTACTAAAGTTTATACTGATGAAAGAGAATTGTCAGGACAGGAATATATTTTTCATGACTCTCAAATTTAAATATAATATATATTATTTCTGAGGCTTACTATGTGCCAGAATGTAATAAACATGTCATTTATAGTTATCTCACTCATATCTTATAACAGTATAAAATAGATATTATTATACCCCCTTTTTTCAGATGAGAAATGTGAAGCATAGGAAATTAATGGAGTTTTGGCTCAGATCTACTTCATGGAGGTTTAGCAAGTTCTCAAAACCACTCTGTGGTTACATCCCCAATTCCAGAATGCATTGTTTGATTAAATATTCAGAAAACTTTTTGTTAATGAAGACCATAAGGAACAGTTTCCTTTAAGCAGGATCAGCAATATGTATCTACTGTGTTATTTTGGTGTTGTACCAATATATCAACTCTATGTCATAATATAGTATTCAGGGATCTTGACCACCTGTCTATTCCACAAGACACTATACTAGTTCATTATTATATTGATAACATTGTTTAGACCTTGAGAGTAGAAAGTTGCAACTTCTTTAGATGTCTTGGTAAGAAGCAAGCATGCCAGAGAGTAGGAAATATGTCCCATAGAAATCTAGGGCTGTGACAGCTCAGTGACATTTCTAAGTGTCCAGTTAACTTGGGAAGATTGAATTATCCCTCTCAATGGAAAGACAGCTTGCTGCATCTGCTTGCCTGTCACTCAGCTTGCACACTGCTTAAATGTCTTTAGATTTTGGAAGCAGCATTTCCTCATTTGGTTATGCTGTACCAAACCAATTACCAAGAAACCTAAAAGGTCACTTGTTTTGAGTGAAATCCAGAAGAAAATACTGCTATAGATGCAGACTTTTATACCAGCTGTTCTGCCATTGGGCCAGATGATCAGCAGATCTGATGGTGGCCCCAGTGTCTATGGCAGTTAGGATTGTTATGTAGAACTTGTGGGAAATCACACCACAGACCTTCGAGATTTGACGTAAGGCCGTGTCACCTTCCGTAAACATTCTTCTTGTGAGATGCAGCTTCTAGCTTGCTACTGTGCCTAATAAAGACTGAAAGCAGCGCATCCTGAAGTGGGTGTTTTCTGACACACCATGCTACACATCTGGGAACGTGAAGCAGCAAGCATTCCAACAGATGGAAGTGGTATATTGGAGACGGGGATCAAGCAAGCCCTGACAGCACAAATAAGTTGCATGATTAAGTGGCCCAAATGCCTATTCCTGACAAACTGCTTTTTCTCTCATAAAGCCATACTCTGGCTCATGGCAATTTCTCTATGACCAATTGAGGGGAAGAAGGATGTTTCTACAGAGAGTTTTGCACAATATGCCAGCAATGCCCCAAATTGGATAAAATCAGCACTACTACATCTTCACTCTAGGGTGGTTCTAAAGGACAGATTTTGTAAAGAGCAATCGCCCCACTGTAGATAACTTCATTTAACACCCCTTGTGTACATTTGCCTGGAAGTGGTTATGGTCAGAGATGTGATCTGCACTGACTCAGTGACGGTGGCCAGTGGTGTGGCTCGCTGATCCAGGACGTGGGGCAAACACGATACTGAGAGGCTGAGTACACAAACGCACAATAGCAGACCACGCATAAAAATAGAACTCTGCCCCGCAATCTGAAGTGACTTTCCCAGCAAACCCACCTCTTATTTACAATAAACAGCCCAAGATACTACCAGTCTCTATAAGTCACTTACAGGAAACCAGATTGTTATCTTTAGTAATGATCCAGGATTTAAAAACTTTTGTAACAGTTGACTCAGTATGGCCAGGGCTTGATTAATGATTGGCAGCTTTCCTAATGTTTGCCCCTACTTCTAACTTAGTACCAGGGAAATTCAAACATACACCCCTAACTAATCACACAGGATCCCTCACTTCTTGTTAAGGCACCTACAGCTTTGCTGTACCAACCACCTCCAATCATTGTGCACCTGAAGCCTTCCAGTGTTCTACTAGCTTTCCCATTATTCTGCCTGCTGTTGAGTCTCTGCCAAAACACAAGTCATGGTGGCTGAGTTCCTTGCTATAGCAAGCTAAAAATGAGCAAATAACCAACAGCAACAAAAAACGTTGCTTTTCTCATTTGGTTGGCATTTGCTTATTTCCATAATTCAAAAACTGATTACAAGGAGTTCTGGGTAAGAGATACGTGGATAGACTTCTCTGAATGAATGCAGTGTGTGAAGATATTTTTTTTATTTCATGAGAATACTCACTGAGGAGCAACCTCAGCAGAAGGGGACCTGACCAGCTTAGGCAGTACAAGGTGACCCACTCTGGAAATCAGTCATTCTGTTTCCCTGGAATCCTCGCACTAAAACATAGTAGATCCCTTATATCTTAATACTGAGGCTTTTTACTCCTCGTTTCTTGGTTAAGCTATTTTCAGTTTAGTCTGGCAAGTGCCTCTGTTTAGATAGTGCTTTCATTGTTTGGAACACATTATTTTAAATTACTTTTTCTTTTCATTTTTATCGGGAGAGTACTTTTTATATCATTATATAAATTTTCACTTTATCACTTCTGTACTTTGTTGTCACCTGTGTGTCAATTTTATCATTGCATTATTACTTGTGCATTTTGATTTTCCTTGAATTTTGTATATTTGATAAAGTATGGTTTAAATAGTTTGACCTATAGTCTTCATAGATCTTTTTATTCTTTCTGATCTTGTTTTATGAAAACCATATCTTCTTACTTGTTAGAATCACAAATAATTTTCATTTAATTTTTAGTTGCAGCTAAAATATACAACTTTGTTTATGACAAATTTAAACATAATTTTATAAAAGTTATATATTAAATATATGTAGTCTTTCATAGCTTTTTTACTTTGTACTTTGCCTAGGAATAAATCCCTCAACCCTAGATTGTTTTTCTAATATTCCATATTTTCCTTATATTGTTTTTATAGTTTTACTCTCTATTTGTAAACATTTAATCAGTTAGAAACTTATTTAGGGGAAAGATATGATTTATAAACTTAATTTTCCCATCCTCATTTTTATGTAATTGTCCAAATGTTATTCATTGAATTGTATCATATATTCACTGAAAATATAGTTAACTACTTATTAAAATAATACACCAGCATATAATTTCACTGAAACTAAGTATGAGTAAATTTACCTTACAATTTAAAGAAGAATTTTGCAACACAGGAAATAATTTTGTAACACAGGAATTAAATTCCAGAGAAAAAATTAATGATTTTCAAACATAAAAATAAAGCAATTGATAATATATACTAAAAATTTTGACAATCCTGTATTCCTTCTGCTTAATACTGCTGTGAACCTAAACTGCTCAAAAGGAAAAAGCCTATTAAAATAAGTTTGACAACAATTTAACTGAATTTTTAAAATGAATTGATCATTAGTACTTAGGATGATTTACCTAGAACAAGTGATATCAGACCAAGTTCATTTCTCTTTTTGATTGTGCCTATTGCGTCTAATATCCTTGGTCACAGGATGTTATTCCAAGGTCTCATTCTAAGTATTTGCATTTTCAATATTTAGTATAATGTCTGGAGTAGGATGGACATTTAATAATTATTTACTAAACTGCTGAAGTTATGAATAATTTAATTGAACTACATTTACTACCTTTAAAATGACTAATGACAAATCTAGACACCATTACAGTAACTGATAAGAGTTCAGAAAAGCCAACAGTTCTTTCAGAATCAGTATAATCTTAAGTATCATATACAACTCTGGTGCAACTATGTAGATATTACCAATAAGTAAAATTATATTTAATGGCATATTACAAAAGATGCTTTTTATGAAGCTGTGAGTTCTGTGTGTGTGTGTGTTATAAGCCTCAATGTTCATTATTATGATTACATGGTGCTAATACAGTGTCTCTTCAATTGACATCTGTTTGAAGGCAGTGGAAATCCCTTTCCCAAACTCTATAATCTGTTTTGCATCTAATTCAGAGCCATGACCTCAATCAGAATGTCTTAAATGCCTCTGATTGTAGTTGTGAATAATAATAGTAAAGTTTATACATGGAAATATATTTACTGACTGTATCATTGATTCATTAAAATAATAGGTTTATTAAAATATTTTATATTCTAAGTTGTAGTGGTAAATCTTTTAAAAAGTCAATGCTATCTTTCATTTTTACTTATGCTTATGAGGTTCCAAAAATGAACAAAGTAAATATTCTTAAATTGAGTTAATAATCAAGACTCATTCTAATGAAAACTAAATATGTGAGCATAACCTATTATTGATGCGCTTCCACCCAGAGTTATGGGAGTTGGTATAAATTGTTGTTTAGGATGAAATCAGAGGAAGAAAAATTTTAAATATGATTTCACATTCAGCAGATTGCTAACCACTGCATAAATTTCACAGTCAGTAATTCAATTTCTCTCTCCTGAAAACCAGAAAAAATTATGAATGATAGGAAAAGGAAATTAACTTTCTGCAGATTGTTGTAAAATTCATTATTTCAATTTATCTTCTGTTATAACATTATATAATTTTATTTTATATTATTCTTACTGTTTAATTTAAATAGCAAGTGGAAGTGGTTTCCTCTGGTGGGAATGATTGGGTTTTAAGATGATTTGATTTTATAGGTTTTTATTTTCTTAATTATAATAAAAATAGATAACATAAAATCTAACCTCTTAAAAATTGTTAAATGTACAGTTTATTAACTAAAAGCACAGTGTCATACAGGAGATCTCTAGAAATTATTCACCTTGTATTAATATAAACAATAATGGCAGAAAAGTTCAATTGTAAAAGCAAGTTATAAAATATATCTTTGTTGCCCTGGCTGGTGTAGCTCAGTGGATTGAGCGTGGCCTGGGAACCAAAGGGTTGCCGGTTGGATTCCCAGTCGGTGCACATGACTGGGTTGTGGGCCAGGTCCCCAGTGAGGGCCATGTGAGACGCAAGCATACGTTGCTGTTTCTCTCCCTCTCTGTCTCCCTCACTTCCCCTATCTCTAAAAATAAATAAAACCTTTAAAAATATATGTCATTGTTTATCATGAGGGAATAAAAAAAGAAAGTAGTTTTCAAAGTAAACTGTCAGTTGTACCATAGTATAAAAATATATAGTGAAAGATAAAACTTTATTGTCACAATAACTTGAGTAAGGATTGAAGGAAGGAAATTTTGTTTCATTTGGCTTAATAATACCAGCAAATAACAACCTTGAAAAAAAGTAATGAAATGTATTGGTTTTTATTTTTAATATGTCTTTGGTATGTCACAATTTATGAATTTTGGTTCCTTTATCTGTGAAACAGTACTAATAATATGCTAAAATGTCCTTTGTAAATTAAAAAGTGAAATAATGGTACAAATGGTACAAATATATAAATTACAATTTATGTATAATAGTAATAGCTAACCTTTACTAAATACTTACAATGTACATTGCAAATGTAAAATAATTTAAATTGTATGACAACGCTTTGAAATAACTATTATTATCCTCATTTTACAGATGAGAATACTGAAACAGAGAGATCTTAAGTAACTGCTCAACATTACATAGCTAGTAAATGGTGAAGCTGGGATTCAAAGGCAGGAAGTTTGACTCCAGAGCCTGTGTTTGTGTCATTGTTACACAGTGTCTGTTATGCTACTCAAATGCTTGGTTTAAAATAGAAGTTACCTTGTATATAAAAATCACCAGTCCTCTCTCCTTGTGTAGATATACATTTACTTTACAGTAGTTCAAAACTGGTCTGTCACACTCAAAAACAAATGTTGAGGTCCTTTTCTATAATGCACAGAATTTCCAGGGAGAATGAAAAAACTACTTGTATGGCTTTTAAAATGGCCATTGAAAGTGTAAATCTATCATCAGTAAGCTGTGAGAGGATATAAATCAACAAACCACGTAACGTTTCTTTTTTTCTCTCATAAATAGATTTGTTGTATATATGGTTTTCTTAGTTTTGACTGTGTCCAGTCAGTGGAACATATTCTATATTTCTCTAATAGGTAAATATAACAAACTTTTTTTTAATCATTTACTATAGGCTTCAACACACAGCTCTATAAATGCAGTCAGTACTACCCAAGGTAATGTGCAGATTGACTACAGTCCTTGCCAAAATTTCTACAGACTTTTTTGCAGAAATGGAAAAGCTTATCCTCAAACTCATATGGAATTGCAAGCGTCCCCAAATAATCAAAAACGAAATTTTGAAAAAGAAGAACTTGGAAGACTTATACTTTTAAAACTTATTACAGAACTATAGTAATCCAAACAGTAAAATACTGGCATAAAGACAGATATATAGATCAATGGAGTAGAATTGAGAATCCAGAAATAAACTCATATATCTAGGAGTAATTGATTTATGATAGGGATGTTAAGTCCACTCATTGGGAACAAATGGTGCTGGAACAACCGAATTTCCACCTGAAAAATAACATAGTTGAAGTCCTCCCTCATACAATATACATAAAATTTTATCAAATGAATAAAAAATATAAAAGCTAAAAACATAAAACGTGTAAAACAATGCTTGGAGGTAACTTTTCATGACTTTCAGTTTGGCAGGGGATTCTTAGATACGACAGCAGAAACAAGCTTGTCGCTTCCGTGAAAATGGAGATAATAGGTTGCACTTCATCAAAGATAAACTCTTTTTTTTTGTTTTGTTTTTGCATCAAAGGGCATTATCAAGGAAATGAAAAGATAATCTATAGCAGGGGTGTCAAATTCATTTTCACCAGGGGCCACATCAGCTTGGCCAAATGTCATTTTAGGACTGTCTAAATTTAACTACTTCTTAACTGTTAAGGAGCTGAAATGACATTGGCCCTTTGAAAGAAACTGTGAGGCTGATGTGGTCCCTGGTGAAAATGAGTTTGACACCCCTGATCTATAGAATGAGAGAAATTATTTGCAAATTGTATATCTGATGAGATTTTTAAAAATTACTTTATTGTTCAATTATCATTGCATCCTCTCCCCTACCCTATATCTGATGAATTTTATACACAGTATATATAAAGAACTTTTAAAACTCAGCAACAAGAACAACAACAACAAAAAGAATTAAAAATGGGCAGAGGACTTAAATAGATACTTCTAGAAAATGTAAAACTGGTCAGTTAAGTGCATGAAAAGATGCTCATCATCATGAGTCATTAGGAAAATGCAAATCAAAACCATAATGAGCTAACACTTCATACCTACTAGGATGGCTGTAATGCAAAACAAAGGAAAAATCAGTGTTGGTGAATTTGTACACAGTACACTCCTACATGGATAGTGAGAATGTAAAATGGTACAACTGCTATAGAAACCAGGGTGTAACTCTTCAAAATGTTAAATATAGAATTATTCCCCAGAATTTTTAATCTAGGTAGATATATGCCCAGAATAATTGAAAACAGGAATTCAAACTGATACTCGTTTGCCACTGTTTATTGAAGCATTATTTATAATCTCTATAAGGTAGAAACAACCCAGTGCCCATCAACAGATAAACGGAATAAACAAAGCATGGCATCTTTTATACAAAATATTATTTAGCCATAAAAAGAAATGAAATTCTGATACCTGCTACAATATAAACGAACCTTGAAAACATTATGCTGAGTGAAATAAGTCATGCACAAAAAGACAAATATTATATGACTTCACTTATGTGAAATGGTAGAATGTGCAAATTTACAGAGATAGAAAGTCAATTAGAGGTTATCAAGATCTGCAGAGAGGAGAGAATGGGGAATCGCTACTTACTGGTTACTGAGTTTCTGTTCTGAGTGTCCGCGATAAATGTTTGGAAATAGATAGTAGTGATGGCTGTACAATATTGTACATTTCATTAAAACCACTGACTTGTAAACTTTAACAGTGGTTAAAGTGGCAAATTTCAAAGTTTTAAAAATTAAAAATAATTTCCTCCAGTTGTTCATGCCAAACACATTTCACAAATTGTACTTGATTTATCTCGTATTTTACCTTCAATATCTGAACCAAGCTGTAGACCAACTATAGCTAAGGTCCTATTTAGTAGTGTTCTATTTTTCAACACTGTTTAACTCTCATCAGGGATTCAAACTCACTTTGATATTTATTGGCATTGTAACACCACCTGTGAACTTGTCTAGATTGCTATCAATTTTGTTTCTTAAGGGAAATAAGGGATCTTTTGCATATGTATTACAATGCTCCAAATTTCTGAGTATATCCAACTTTTCAAAGGCAAAGATAATTTTACTGCCTGTTTTTAAATCAATATAAAGATACAGTCATTAATATAAAGAAATACTAGTAGAAAGGAAAATATAGATTAATAAAACAGAGTCAGGAAATAGGCAATTGGTTTTGAAGTACCCAGAAATTTAGTGAGGAAAGCACGTTGTAACATATGGCGCTGGAAGAACAGGCTATCTGTCTAAGGAAAAAAAAATTAACATCAACCATTACATCAGAACTAAAATGATCTAAAAATAGATCATAGACTTAAATATAGAAATTGAAATTATAAAACCTTTAGAAAAAAATATAGAACAAAACCTTTGAGATCTAAAGGTTTACAAAGGTTTATTGTATAGGATACCAAAGAGCATCAATCATAAAAGCAAATTTGAATAATAGGCTTTATGCAAATTTTTAAAATACTTTTGGCAAGTTCCACAAAAAGTCAATCCATATAATGAACAGATTTATGATTCATATATCTGAAAAGCATCTTGTATCTATAATGTGAATATTATCTATGTCAGTATGTCAATTAGATAAACCAATAAAAAATGGGCAAATAATTTGCACTTTACAAAAGATACAGTAAGCACATAAGGGTGTCCGACATTATTAGTCATCAGAGAAATGCAAGTTAAGCTTACTGCACTTCCATTTGGATGACTAAATTAATAGATGGATAATATCGAGCATTGGCAGGGAAATGGTGTAACTAGAACTCACGTTGCAAATAAAAATGGCACAAGCTCTTTGGAAAATGACTCCGCATTAAATGTATACCTTTAAGCTGATCCTGCTGCTTACTCTAGAGAAATGAAAACATGTTGACATTCACTGGACTTTGACTCAATGGACACCATCACTTTTGCATTCCCTGTTAAAATCCCTGTGATGGTATTGTCCTCCCATAACTGTCCATTTCTTTATGTGCTCCTCTTCACAGAACAATTGTTTAAAAGCCTTTTATTTGCTCAACCTCTCAATCTCCCTTGTCCCTCAGTCTACCAGTCTACATCCCTCTGAATTCAACAGAAACTGCTAATCCATGGCCTTAATTAATGCCATTCTGCCAAAGACAACCAATTCTTTGACTTTCCATTTTACAGAGTATCAACAATACTCACAATTAACTATGCTTTTGCCTTGAAACACTCCTCTTTTATTTATTTATTTTATCACCATCTTCATTATATTTTCCTCCTCAGTTACCTCTCTTCACAGTTTTCTTTGCTGGCTTTTTCTTGTTTATAAGACCTCTATATATCTGTGTGCTCCAGGGTCTTTCTTACTGTTCTGTGGTCTCACTTGATGTCCCATACCACCAGTTAGCTTAAAATTCAGAAATTATTACTTCCAACATGGACCTCTTCTTAGTGCCAGAGCTGTATGCTCAATTGCCCACTCATCAGCGTCACAGAGTGTCCAAAATGCGTCTTAAATTGAAGACAGTCAGAATACCATTGCTCTGTTAATTCCCAATCCATGAGTCCGACTGTATGTCTTTAACCAACGGCATGTCAAAGGTGGAGGGGTGGGGAGAGCCTTTCCTAGGTATTCTGTCTTGAATACAAACCATGAGGGAGCATTTAGCCTACCTCCTTCTGAAGACTTCATTTATGGAGGTCCCACTCAATAAGAACACAACAAATATTAAAAAAATTCACAAAAATTATTTCAAAAAATAAGAGTGTAGAAAAACTAAAAGTCAACAAAAGATTAATTTTCATTTTCCTGCTGAAAATGGTGACTTTTGAGACTTCAGAGAAGTCCATTGTTTCCCTAGAGGGTAACTTATAAATTGCCGATCATGCATGCTTTAAAAGTTTCAATTTTCTTACCACCCCTGCTTATTACAACGTTAGTATAGTCATAACAGCATATGCAGTGGTGGCCCCATAAGTTTATAATAAAGCTGAAAACGTCCTATCACCTAGTGTCTATGTAGCTGTCATGATGTTGCATCACAAGGCCATGTGTTTGTGGTGACATTGGTGTGAAACCTGTGCTGCCAGACATATCAAAGTAAAGCAAGGCAATTGCATACGTACATGATACTTGATAATCATAAATGACTATGTTATTGGGTTTTTGTATTATACTGTATTTTTATTATTTTAGGGTATACTCTATTTATCAAAATGGTTTGCTGTAAAACACTATGCTGTGTTGCTCCAGCAGCAGCCTCATACATCTAGTGTTCACGGAGTCTCCTGATTGCACTGTTTTCTCCTGTGTTTTAATCTTGTGCTGTTTTGTATAGCTGTATGGGGTGTAGGCTCACAGCCTAGGCGCAAGGGGCCATACCATGCAGGGGTGTCCAACCCGTGGCCCGGGAGGGTTTATGAATGTGGCCCAACACAAAATTGTAAATTTACTTGAAACCTTTTTATTTTTTTGCTTATCAGTTTTTATTAGTGTTTATGTATTTAATGTGTGACCCAAGACAACTCTTCTTCTTCCAGTGTGGCCCAGAGACGCCAAAAGGTTGGACATCCCTGCTAGCTGTGAAGTAGGCTATATCTAAGGTTGTGTAACCCACACTTTTCCTTCTGTATGAACACCATACTCAGTAATTCAATAATTCTGTCAGTTTCATCACGTAAGTATTTTTCTCCTCTACCTGTTACTTTCTTTCTTTTGCGAATGACAGGGTCTGCATCCTATCTATTTATTATCTGAGTGATTGCAATTGGCATGTAACTAACTTCTTGTACTGCACAAACACAATCTTCCTCACCCTGCACTTAAGTCAGTTATTTTTATTCATTTATCTATTATTGTTCAACTACAGCCACCCTGCCTTTTTCCTCATTGCTCTCCCCTGCCCCACTTCCCCATTTCACAATCAATCCCCGCCTCATTGTCCGTGCCCACAAGTACTCTATTCCTGTTCCTTTGCTTGCCCCTTACCTTTCTTTTCCCTATTCCCTCCCTTTCCCCTCCCCTCTGATCACTGTTAGTTTGTTCTTTATTTCCAAGTATCTGGTTCTATTTTGTTCATTTGTTTTGTTGATTAGGTTCCACTTATAGGTGGAATCATATGGCATTTTTTCTTTCATCACCTGGTTTATTTCACTTAACATAATGCTCTCCAGTTCCATCTATCCTATCATGAAGGGCAGGGGTTCCTTCTTTCTTTTTGCTGTGTAGTATTCCGTTCTGTAAATGTATCACAGTTTTTTCGATCCACTCATTTACTGATGGGCACTTAGGCTGTTTCCAGCACTTGGTTATTGTAAATTGTGCTGCTATGAACATTGGGGTGTATAGGTTCTTTTGGATTGGTGTTTCAGGGCTCTTAGGGTATAACCCCAGCAGTGGGATCACTGGATTGAAAGGCAGTTCCATATTTAATTTTTTGAGGAAATCCCATACTATTTTCCACAGTGGTTGCACCAGTCTGCATTCCCACCAACAGTGCACTAGGGTTCTCTTTTCGCCACAACCTCACCAGCACTTGTTTGTTGGTTTATTAATGATGGCCATTCTGATCGGTGTGAAGTGGTATTTTACTGTGGCTTTAATTTGCATCTTTCTAATGGCTAGTGATGCTGAGCATTTTTTCATGTGTCTCTGGACCCTCTCTTTTCACCTAATCTTGACCTGAGTGACTTATTTTTGTTTCCCTGGATGAAAAAGTCATCAAAGGAAAACATTTTGCTGATGTGGGAGAGGTGAAACAAAAAATGACAGGAGCACTAAAGGGCACCAAAATCAACAGGACCAAAAACTGTTTTGAGCAGTGGAAAATGAAAAATCTTGATAGCGGTATTGCATCAAATGGAGAGTACTTTGAAGGTGACTAAAGTTTAAAGATGTAATAATAAATACTCAATTTTTAAAATAAATTTCGGGGTTTTTTGGTTCCCCCCATATGTTATTTCTTGACTTTGTGATTCTGACAGTCTTGTTAAGAAAAAAATCTGTCAACCCTTCCTGGTGTGGCTCAATTAGAGCATTGCCCCATAAACCAAAATTTTGCAAGTTCAATTCCTGGTCAGGGCACATGCCTAGCTTGTGGATTCCGTCCCTGGCCAGGGCACATATGAGAGGCAACCAACTGATCCATGTTTTTCTCTGGCATCGATGTTTCTCTTTCTCTCTTTCTCCTCTCTCTAAAATCAGTAAGCTTGCCCTTGGGTGAGGATAAAAAAATTAATTAAAGTTAAAAAATCTATCAAATTCCTGATTTCAGAACCTTAAACTATTCTGATAGCTTTTACTTATTCTTTATTGTTAGACCTCTCAATAATCTTTACCTCCAAACTATTGTTTGTAATTAGTCTTAACTATACGAAGTCAGATGAAAATGGAAATTTATAAAGCATGCAGATTTTATACTAACTCACACCAGAATAATTATATAGATTTGGAATAGAAGAATGATTGTCTGTTCTTTTGCCCCTTTATTTTTAAGTCTATTTTATTGATTATGCTATTGCAGTTGTCCCATTTTTTTCTTCCTTTTATTTCCCTCTGCCCTGCACTGCCCCTTCCACCAGAATCCCCCCCCACCTTAGTTCATGTCCATGGGTTGTACAGATAAGTTCTTTGGCTTCTCCATTTCCTATACTATTCTTAACCTCCCCATGTCTATTTTGTACCTACCATTCATGCTTCTTATTCCCTGTGCCTTTTCCCTTTTCTCCCCATGGTCCTTCTATGCTGATAATCCTCATGCAATCTCTATTTCTGTGATTCTGTTCCTGTTCTAGTTGGTTGCTTAGTTTGTTTTTGTTTTTGTTTTTAAGGTTCAGTTGTTGATAGTTGTAAGTTTGTTGTCATTTTACTGTTCATAGTTTTGATCCTCTTCTTTTTCTTAGATAAGTCCCTTTAACATTTCATATAATAAGGGCTTGGGGATTATGAACTCCTTTAACTTTACCTTATCTGGGAAGCACTTTATCTGACCTTCCATTCTAAATATTAGCTGGGTATAATGACCTTGGACGTAGGTCCTTGCTTTTCAAGATTTTGAATACTTCTTTCCTACCCCTTCTTGCCTGCAAGGTTTCTTTCGAGAAATCAGCTGATTGTCTTATGGAAACTCCTTTGTAGGTAACTGTCTCCTTTTCTCTTGCTGCTTTTAAGATGCTCTCCTTCTCTTTAATATTGGGTAATATAATTAGGATGTGCTTTGGTGTGTGCTTCATTGGGTCTAATGTCTTTGGAACTCTCTGAGCTTCCTGGACCTCCTGGAAGTCTATTTCCTTTGCCACCTTGGGGAAGTCCTCCTTCATTATTTTTTCAAATAAGTTTTCAATTTCTTGCTGTTCCTCTTCTCCTTCTGACACCCCTATGATTCAGATGTTGGAACATTTAAAGTTTTCCCAGAGGTTCCTAAACCTCTCCTTGTTTTTTTTGAATTCTTGTTTCTTCATTCTGTTCTGGGTGAGTGTTTATTTTTTCCTGCTGTTCCAAATCATTGATTTGAGTCCTGGTTTTCTTCCCTTCATTGTTGATTCCTTGTATATTTTACTTTATTTCACTTTGCATAGCTTTCACTTTTTCCTCTATTTTGTGACCATACTCAACCATTTCTGTGAGCATCCTGATCATCAGTATTTTGAACTCTGTGTCTGATAGGACGGCTATCTCTTCATTCCTTAGTTGTATTTTTTCCGGAGCTTTGATCTGTTCTTTCATTTGAGCCATATTTCTTTGTCTGCTGCCCCTGTTATGTTGCAAGGGGCAGAGCCTTAGGAATTCACCAGGGCAGGGCAACCCACATGGTTCCCTGGCAGTGCTATATGTGAGGGACGGGTCTGAGAGGGAAAAATTCTTCTTGCTCGGCTCTAGGCCAGCTTTCAGTCACTTTCACTGCTACCCACAAGCAAATTGGGCCTTTCTGGTTCTGATTCCTGGTGGATGGGCTGTGTACGTTCTAGGACCCTGTGGGTCTCTCCAATGAATTCTCCTGTGAGGCTAGGGGTTTCTCCCACCATATCCCCCACAGATTTTTACAGACAGAGGTTTTTGAAGCTTTATTTCCCCGCACTGGAATCCTAGATTGTGTGGTCTTTCTTGCTCCCCAGTTGTAGTTTATCCACACACAAATGTGGGACCATCTGCTCTGCCAGCCACTGCCTTGCCCAGTCTGCCATTCACCACCTTGCCAAATTTCCTCTCTGCCGCAGCAGCTCATTTCTGCCCCTTCTACCAGTCTGGATGAATGTTTTTACTTAACATCTTAGTTGTTGGACTTCCATACAGTTTGATTTTCTGGCAGTTGTGGTTGGTTTTTGTTTTTAAATTTGTAGTTGTCCTTCTTTTGGTTGTGTGAGGAGGTAAAGTGTATCTACCTACACCTCCATCTTTGCTGGAAGTCCTTTTGCCCCTTTAGTTTCATGAACTTAAGTGTTGTGAGGTCTCTGAAATTACTTTTCTTTATTATGAAATGAGAATAATAAAAAATAACTCAGTATAATTCATTTATAATCATAATAACACCTAGTGAAAATATTGTAAACTTTAAAATTTATATTGATATTAATAATTACTGTTAGGGAGAATTCCAAAATAAAGTTAGGGCCAGATAATTATCATCTATATATTAAAAATCAGGTTTATAAAAATTAGAAAAAATGATTGTGTTAGGCCTCAATTATAAATAAAAAACATATAATAAAATATTGTTATAAGTAATAATAATAAGCTATAAAATCCCACAAGTTATGATAGTCCCCCAAATAATATAAACACATTTGTTGCATTAACATAATTTTGTGTCTCTAATCCAATTCTATCGTACTATTTAAATTATTACAGAAGGTTAAAACTGAGAAATTTACTTCTCTAATCATTATTATAGGTCTCATTTTGCTTTTGTATTAATTCTAAGAAGATTTTTGAAGTGAAAAGTAAATTTATATTGTATTGTCTCCTAAATTCTTCAGATAGCTTACAGATTATTTTAATGTAATAAAAAGATGTGTCATGTAGTATTGTTACAATTAGAGTAGACCTTCATGATACTTTTCTTTGTAACAAAACTAATAAGAAAGTAGGGTTATTAAAACGAGCACATAATGAGATGATTTTTCTGCAACTGAAATCTTAATAATGTTTAAATAATGACATCACAATGAAATGTGTGAAGGCTGACGTTAAAGTAGATAATGTTTTTTTGAAAGATTTTGTTTATTTCATTTTATTTTTTTTAGATGGGAAGGGAGGGAGAAAGGGAGAGAAACAGTAATGTGTGGTTGCCTCTCATGGGCCCCCTTACTGGGGACCTGGTCCCCAAACCAGGCATGTATCCTGACTGGGAATTGAACTGGCAACCCTTTGGTTTGTAGGCTGGTACTCAATCCACTAAGCCACAGCAACCAGAGCTACAGTAGATAATGTTTATGCAGAATCCAGTTTCCCTCCATCTATTTCTTCAGTCACTCTCAACATAACATTAGGTCTCTTGAGGTTGTGACATGATTTTTGCAGTTATAGGTGTTGTTATTTCATACACAGGAAAATATACACTGGTGGAAAAGACAGTTTCTCTATCTTTTATCATGGAGGAAATGTTTAACAAGTGTAAAGGAGGCAGGCTTTTTGAATACCTGCTTGATGACACACAAACTAGTTTGGTACCAATAAAAATTTACCTTGATGATCTTGAGTAAATAACATTCACTACCTGTGACTGGGGAGATGCAGGCCAGGCCTCCATACCTGGATAAAGTTTGATTTTCTTAGACAGGAAAAAGGTAAATAGCTATTGCCCAGGTGTGAGACCTCAGAGGCTCATACTAAAGTGAATTCTCTTCCATATAATAGAGTGAAATTGCAGTCTTTAAGATGGGTGCCTGTATTGTCATCATAAAGGGAAGCTACAGCTCTGGATGGGTGGCTCGGTTGTTTGCAGTGTCATCCTGTACACCGAAAGGTTGCAAGTCGGATCCCTGGTAGGGGCACATACCTAGGTTGCAGGTTCAATCCCTGGTCTGGGTACATATGGGAGGCAAGAGCTTAATGTTTCTCTCACATCAGTGTTTCTCTTTCTCTCTCTCTCCTTCTCTTCTCTCTCAAAAACATATCCATATCTTTAGGTGAAGATGTAAAAAAAAAAGGAAGCTATGCCCTGGCTGGTGTGGCTCAGTGGTTGAGTGCTGGCCTGCAAGTCAAAGGGTCACTGGTTCAATTCCAAGTCAGAGCTCATGCCTGGGTTTCAGGCCAGGTCCCTAGTAGGGGGAACTCAAGAGGCAACCACACATTGATGTTTTTCTCCCTCTCCTTTAAAAAAGAAAAAAATAAATAAAAACAGGAAGCTAGAGTTGCTAACATAACAAAGAGTTATTAAAGGACAAGAAGGAAAAGAGGAGGAGGAAGAGAAACAGGAAAGGAAGAGTGAGAGCAGAAAGAAAAGGAGCTTGAGCAACATCATAATGCAGTACAAAGTAAAACTCCAAATAAGGTATTCTATTGAAAGGGCTCAATTTGTGGCTCTCAGGCCATGGCAGACATCAAGTTTACTATAGGAAATCTTCAAATTCATAGGTTCCACACATTACCTTGGAAGTGATTAAAATTTTCATCTTGCATTTTTAGTGATAATAGGTGCAACTGGAATTAACAAAATTCGCATTACCTGTTACTGGAATCATCAATAGCTTTTGTTTTAAAACAACTAGAATTGAGTATGTAATGATTACCATATTGGTACCTGTAAACTGTTACCTTAACGAAGAAAATGTGGCTACCCCGGACATAGACCATGTTTAGTAATGATAAAGTGAGAGTTTCAAAGTGGAAACCTAAGCATTGTACCCACTGCACCTTCATTTGTACTTCATGTCTACAAGTCTCTCAAGATAAATCCTCCTGTGGGACTGAGGTTCTCCATCAGGCGAGTCATGGGACCCACGGGGCTAATGATTTATTCTGCTTCTGAATCGCCACACTGAGGATTATAAATCATAATGTGGGTCACCTCTAAATTGCCTAAATGCAGTGTATGTGATAAAGGGCATCTCACCCAATGGATGGAAAATATCCCAAAGCACAGAGCTATTTCTGGGAAATAAAGGCATATGAGAGCTGAGAGGGGTTTAGATTTTAGTTACCTATGAATTTAAGATGTTCTCAGATTAGCTTTTTAAGATACCCCTACCAGGATCAGAAAAGAACAAGACTACTTTACCCTGGAGAGAGAGAGAGAGAGAGAGAGACACACACACACACGTATATATATGTGTGTATGTGTGTGTAAATAATTACAAAGGACTTGAGTGGGATGTGGAACTGTGGCTGTGATATTTGTATGTTCCAAAAGAAAGCAGTGCATTCATTTGTGTTAAGTAGTAATTTAGAGGTACCAGTAACTGCAGAAAGGGAAGTCATGAAAAACTGAATTATTGCAGTGTAGTTTGGAAACATAGATTGAAACCATACTTTGGTGTGTTTGGAAAGCCCCAGTCTCCCTATTAAAGACCTATTTAGAGTAAGAACACTTTTGCTGAAAAAAGTCACTAGAGAAAGAAGCAGTCACTAGAGAAAGCAGCATGGAGATACTTTAGAAAATTAAAAATGGATCTGCCTGCCCTGGCTTGTGTAGCTCAGTGGATTGAGCACGGGCTGGGAACCAGAGGGTCCCGGTTCGATTCCCAGTCAGGGCACATGCCTGGGTTGTGGGCCAGGTCCCCATGAGGGCCATGTGAGAGGCAACCATACAGTGCTGTTTCTCTCCCTCTCTCTAAAAATAAATAAAAATAAAATCTTAAAAAAAAAATTTTAAATGGATCTGCCTTGTGACACAGTGATTCCACTCCTGAGAATATAGCCTGAGGAACCCAAAAACACTAATTTGAAAGAACATAAGCACCCCTATGTTCATTGCAGCTGAACATATATTGTAAATAATTATGTTCAGTTATTTACAATCACCAAGATATGGAAGCAGCCCAAGCATCCATCAGCAGATAAGTGGATAAAACAACTATGGGACATTTACACAATGGAATACTATTCAGCCATAAAAAAGAAAAAAAATTGACGACTTGCATTTTACTAGTCTGGATGGACCTGGGGAACATTATGCTAAGTGAAATAAGCCAGTCATAGAAAGATAAATACCATGTGATTTCACTCATATGTGGAATCTAATGAGCAAATTGAACTAACAAGTAAAACAGAAACAGACTCAGAGATGGAGAGCAGGATGACAGCTAGTTGGGGTTCTGGGGGAGGTTGGGGGTGGAGGGATTGAGGGAAAGAAAAAGGACTCATGGACATGGACAACAGTGGGGTGATTCCTGGGGGGGAGTATAAGGGGACTAAATGGTAATGGAAAAATACAGTACAGATTAAATGTTCTTAAAAAAGACATGCTTATGGTAATAATAGCCTCCACTAGAGATGTGGTTATGAAAATGGAAAGGGGGGAGGGGGGTCTGGTGGTATTTCAGGTTTAAGCTCCACAATGAGACTGCCTAGATTTAAATCCGAAATCCCCCATTGCGTGACCATTGGCCCATTACTTATACTCTGTGCCTCAGTTGCCTCACCTATCAAAGCAAAAGCATAATACTGTCTCCCTTATCAGTTTGTGAGAGTTAAATGAGGTATTAGATGTAGTGCACTTAAGAGAATGTCCAGAGTTGATAAGTACTCAGTAAGTATTAACTAATATTATTGATAGCTCCCTTAAGTTTAATTTTGAGTTGGGAGAAAGAAACACATGATGAAAACACTCGAAATAGTTTAACTACTAACTATACACCAGCTTGATATTTGGACAAGTACATTATCATGTGGTGTATATTATTATCATTATTTACTTAATTCAAAATATTTTTAATATGTCAGTGTGGGGCAGTTATTTTATTCAAAAGCCATATAAATAATTATATCAATGTACAGCTTTTGAAATTGATTACTTTGCAAAGAAAATTGTTAAGAGGGGTTTCAGTGTATTTTGTACAAATCACATATTTTTCTTCAGATAATAGAATGATACCAGCAAGCAGGATTATGTAAATGCAAGCCTATAAAAGCAGCTTAGTTCAGTGGACTCATTGAAGTTCATGCATTAACAATTTTATGAGCAACCCTATGACAAGAAAAGGATTTAAAATAATAACAACATTCAATTGAATTCTTTAGAAGGGTGTTCTCAAGTTCCTTTCTGAGAGCTCTTTGTGAGAAAAGGCATATTGTATATTTTTCTTGACAACTTAACATTTGTGCTAAACAAGGCAGACATACCTTGTGGCAATGTTATCCATTTCTAAACACAGTCTTTTTTAAAACAAGAACAAGCATCTAAATCATTATCAATAGATAAAGTGACATTGCTCTTCATGGAAGCATGTGATTCACAGGCACTGCATGATAGAAGAACTAGCAAGGAAAAACAAAATCACAAAAACAACAAAAATGCCAATCACTCTCATCATAATTTGTTTCCCTGAGAATCTTGCCAAAGAATATTCTCACCACTTAGACATAATTAGGGAAAGGAATATAATGAGCACCATTTATAGACTTGCTACTATGCGCTAGGCAGTGTTACTCTTTCCTGCATTAGTTGCTTTAACCCTTGTAGCTGCTAGTGTTAGGTCATATCCCTCCGTTATATTGATTTAGAGACTGAGGCTTAGACTTCAGGTCTAGCTCAATATTATCTTAAGTGCTATACTACCGAAATTATAGTATAAAGTCATTTGCATCAGAACTCTCAGGGGCACTTGATAAAATTCACATTTTAGGACTCATAGCAGAATGCAGTCGTTCTCTCTGGAGATCAGCTCAGTGTCCATTTTAATAATCATGCATGATAAACACTATAATCTATAGAAGTATCAAAAATCATAAAATAGATCATGAGCCTATCCAAAAATTGTTTTTGATGGCTTTAGGAAAATGTTTATGCTAATATATTATGGTTTTTAAATTATGACTATTAATAAAATGTCATGATATATTGGTGATTGAATGTATTTAGTGAATAGAGCGGAGCTGAGTTGCATTGGTATAAAGTTATCAGATTCAGAGCTCACGGGATCATCTAGAATTCAACATAAAGAAAAGCAACCTAGACACGTACTAAGAGTAAGATAATGTTTTATAATATTTTCTTATTCTCTCAGGATATTATTATACTAGCTCTATCTAGTGGTCACATACAAATATTACACTTAGCTCATAAATATAAGAAGCCTGATCTAATTTACAAACATTACTGTTAATTCCTTTCTGAATTTCAATTTTTTAAAAAATTGTGATAAGAACACTTACCATGATACAGTACTGTTACCTGTAGGTAGAATACTGCGGCATAGCTGATCTCTGGCACTCAGTCATCTCCTATAACTGAAACTCCAGGCGTGTTGAATAGGAACTCCCGCATCCCCCTGTCCCCAGGTCCTGGCAGCCACCATTCCACCCCGTTTCTGTTTGTGACAGAAGTTCTTCCTAAAGGCTTAGTTATTAAAATTAAGACTTTTGATTGCATTTTCTTAGCATTGACTTTGATGTATAACAATCTAAATAATGAAAGAACAGAATATTTTAAAAACTCAAACTTACGAACTCAATGAATTATAAAACATTATCCTAAAAACATTATGTTATTAAGTAATCATGACCATAACAGGGTGTATCATTGTGGAAAAATTGATGGGAAATATTTTAACCTAGTGATTGAGCCTAGATTTATGTCTTCCAATGGAATACATTTTTATTTGCTTTTTATTGTGCAATATTACACACTATTAGTAATAATATTGTAATATTCCTATTACAAGTAATGTAACATATTGTTATCAAAAACTTTTATATATCACCTAAGTAACACATAATCTAATTTTCATGCATTTCTGTAAATGATGACTTTAAAGAATATCATTTAGTTGTTACCATAAAAACTAATCAAAACTTAATAGCTTCAAACAAGAATCTCTTATCTCACGAATGCATGTGTCACCTGAGTGGTTCTGTTGATCTGGGCAAGACGCAGTGACCCTCAGCTAAGCTCACTCATGCATCTGTGGTCAGATGCCAGATCATCTGATTGGTTAACGGGGGACTGGCTAGGCTGATTCCTCTTCCAAACTCCTGTAGGCCAGCCTGGGCTTCTTCAGGCACAGGATGGGTAGGGTTTCAAGAGAAAGGACAGAAGTACACAAAGCTTCCTTGAGGTCTACAACTTGAACTGGTACCGCATTACTTGCATTTCATTATCTGACCAAGAGAAGTCCTAAGACTAATATGCAAGGTAAGAGGAAGGAGATTCTTCTCTGATATGAGTTTCTGGGAAATCACATGGCAAATGGCATGGACATTGGGAGAAGTGAAGAATTACGATCTTAACTTAAATATACCACAAAAATTAAGGGATTTTATTATTTTTTTAAACTTTATTTTTTTTTAAGATTTTATTTATTTTTAGAGAGAGGGGAAGGGAGGGAGAAAGAAGGGGAGAGAAACAGCAATGTATGGTTGCCTCTCACATGGCCCTCACTGGGGACCTGGCCTGCAACTCAGGCATGTGCCCTGACTGGGAATCAAACCAGCGACCCGTGCTCAATCCACTGAGCTTCATCAGCCAGGGAAGAATTAAGGGACTTTAAAATGTATATATATATATTAATTTAGATGTTCTATTTCTATTTGACATGAGGCCATTTTTAAGTTGAACAAACATAATTTTCTTCCTAATTATTAAAGCATGATAATTACCCAAAAGGATAGGTCAATAAATGTGTTTATAAGTGCAATAAAGTAAATTGCAATTTAATTTATTTTAGCTCTATGCTTCCAATCAATAATCTTCAATGGAAATAAAAGCTTTGGGCTGAGAGTCAGAGGACTGGGTCTGGCTCCCTAATGATATACTTAGCAGTTCCATGGTCTGAGAAAATCTCCTTTTCCTCATTTGTACCTTGTTTGCCTCTCTGTGTAATGAGAATGTGGAATTAGGTAGCCTCCAAGGTTTCATCCAACTCTTTTTTTTTTAATTTTAGGGTTATTTCTAACATCACCCAAGCTGGGTACACAAGGTTCACCCTCCATGTGGGCTGAATACATCCTCCTCCTTTAGCTGAGCCTTGGTTGCTGTTGGCTGATCAATAGGAGGGATTTACCCAGGCCAGTCAGGGGGAAGGATTGGCTGTGACAACTGACCACCAATGTTCACCCTCCCTGGAGGATCAGCTGTGCAGGGGCAGGGTGATGGTGCTCTGATGTGATCTGTAGCTGTCCTCTGGGTGTGCTGACCCTGGAGTTTCCCAGCTGGTACAGGCCAAGGTCAGCGCCCACCTGTATTTGCCCGGGGCATCCTGCCTAAGCTATAAATCAATCTGAGATGGCTGCTACTTGTGCTGGCCTTGGAGATTCCCAGGTGAAGCCAAACTGTGAGTCTAATCTGGTTCCCTCTAGGGCTCACTGAAGCCAGCTGTTGCTTGTTTGAGAGGATTTAGGCACTAAAACAAGCCATTCTTATGAAAAAGCAGATTGGGAGGGCCCGTAAACTGGGTGAGTAGAGCCTCTGTGGATTTCCAAGGTGGAGAAGTGTCCAAGGTGGAGAACACAGTGTTAGCCAACTTGATAGAGTCTCAGATATAGCACTAGCCTGCTGGCTCTGTGGGGAAAGGGCTCAGCAGAGGGACAATAACTTTTGTTCACCCTGATGCCTGACGCTTCAGTGTATACCCACTCAAACACTCTCTGTATACCACTGGTTCCCTTCAAGCACGACCTTGGTGCTGGAGCTCAGAGGGTGCAAGTCTGAGTGGGTAAGTCCATGTGTGTGTTCCCCAAGAGGAACCGCTTAGGGCTCCAGCAGCCTCCTCCACGAACTCAATCCCCACTGGTTTTTGCAGCCAGAACTTGTGGAGACTTATCTTCCAAGCACTGGAATCCTGGGCTGTGAGGCCTGGTGTGGGTCTGGGACTCCTGGTTCTTGAGATATCCCTCTCGAATTTTTATCCATGTGGGCTAGGTCGTGCTTTGCCTGCACGCCTCCTACCAGTCTGGATGGATGTGGGTTCTTCAATTCCATAGTTGTCAGACTTCCATTCAACTAGACTTTGTAGTTGTCAGACTTCCATTCAACTTGATTTCTGACATTCCTGAGTGATGGTTGTTTTATATTTTAGTTGTAATTTTGATGTGGTTGTGCGAAGAGGCGTACCATATCTGCCTACGTCGCCATCTTGACTGGAAGCCTGTCCTCATTACTTTCATTCCAATTTCAGTGAGATCCTCTAATCCTCTCACAAACTCTCTGCCTATTGCCTTTTTCTTAATTGGGATTTCTGTCTCTGGCTCATCCACACTCTCTAGCTTATATTATGGCTGATCAATGTTTTCCAAATGCTGCACTGATTTAATTCTTATCCTGCTCAATCACTTGAAATGACATCCAAGTATTAATTATATTAAATACAAACCCATTTGTCTGATTTTTAAATAATTCCACCAAATAGCCTCAACAGAACTTTGCAGTCTATTACCCATTTATGCTGCACACTTATATAACATTGTATTTGCTCAGACCAACCAATAGCTTTGCCACCTTCATTCTTTGGTGCCTGTCAGTTCTTCAGCTTGGAATAACTTCTTCCAATTCTTTGCCTCCTGAAATGCTGTCCAACCTTCAAAGGGAAAAAAAATACCATTTTTTAATGATATTTTTCTGATCCTGAATTACCCTTACCTTCCCCACAGTGTGACCTTTCTACCTTTCTTTTAAGTGTTCATAGCACTTAATTTGTACCTTTTAAAGACACATGAGCATAGCTAGATATGCACTTGCCTTCAACCTTTGTAAATCCTAACCTATGAGAGTTTAGGATTTATGCTAATTACATCAGTTGCTATGGTTTAGGAAATCAATTAGTCTTAACATAGATATATTTGGATATGTAATTTATGAAATTGAAAAAATGTGTGAAAAAATTAGCACAAAAAGTTTTGATAGAGTTATGGCAGTTACTGAAGGTGGAAAGGTGTAATAATATAAAGACGAAGGTGTGGCCTCTATTGATAAGTAGCTCAATACTTGAGTAACCACCTTAGCAATCACCTGTTGAAGGAGATATGTAAAATTCCTGGGTCAGCATTTCACAAAGAAAAATACATTATTTTTATATTTATGAATGTAGTTCAACATGGCTGTTGAATGAAAAAAGAACTGTTCAGGAAAATATTATTTTAAGGAATACTTATATTAACAATATCTTAATATACCACTTATAGTTATATTTATATATGATATCATGGATTTTATTATATACTCTTGACAATAATAGAAAATAAAATAGTCTTTTATTAACTACATTTCCTTATTTCAGTGAATCAACTACCAACCCTTTTCTCTTTTTACAATGATATTAAAATAAAGAAATGGAAAGTTTTAGAAATTTCAAAGGATTGAACGTTGAAAAATTAAGGTATTGTAGAAGTAGAAATGCTAATTTAATGCCTCAATTTTATTTTGTGATTAATTATGCTAAAAATGTAGAGAGGTATAGAAACCTTCCCTCTCTCTCTCTCTCCCTCCCCCACCCATCGTGGGGAAAGAAAATATGTTTCAGCATGAAACAGCCCAGCTTTTTCAAAACTGTGTTCTAAAAAATAACTTGAAATGTTAAGGAAGAGGTCCTGAGACAAATTTGATGAAAACTCTAGTGGTCTCTTGGAGAGCTACAATGTGAATTATTACATACTTGTAACTCTTAGAACTTTTGTTATAAATATTATATGTTTAATTGTATTTAGTCTGATATTTCCCAAATTAATAATAATCATTTTACATGTAATGTTTAGTAGCATTTTTCTTAAAATGTTTTGGAAAATCCAATAGAAGAATCTGATCATCAGTCATTTGTGTGTCAAATATTTATTGAGTATCTTCTGCAACCCAGGCACTCCTTCGGTGCTGAGTTTATAGAAATGAAGGGCATATAGAAATATAGTTCTCACAGTATAAAGGGGAGGAAGATATTATAACACTTCATCATGTGCTGCCTGTGGACAGAGGCAAGTAAAGAGGACCATTAGTATTTGTCTTTCTCTTTCTGGCTTAATTTAGCTTAATGCCCATAGACTCAACCATGTTGAAAATGAAATGGTTTCCTTCTTTCTTGTGGTTGAATAAAATTCCAGTGTGTGTGTATGTGTTTATCACATTTTCTTTGTCCATTGAAATGTTGGCCAACATTTAGGTTGTTTCTATATCTTAGCTATTGTAAATAATAGTACAGTAAACATGGGTATGCATATATCTTTTAAAGATATCGATTTAAATTGCATCAGATATATTTCCAGGGTTGGGTTGTTGGATCATGTGATAGTTCTATATTTAATATATTGAGGAACCACCATGTTGTTTTTCCACAGTGGTTGTACCATTTTACATTCACACCAGCAGTTCATAAGGGTTCCTTTTTCTCTACATTCTCGCCAACATTTCTTATCTCTTTTTGATGATAGCCACCCGAACAGGCGTGAAGTGATATTCTATTGTGGTATTGATTTACATTTTCTTGATGATTAGTGATGGTGAGCACCTTTTCATGTAGCTGTTGGCCATGTGTATGTCTTTTATGGAAAAATATCTATTTGGATTTTTGTCCATTTTTAAGTTGAATTATTTATTTTCCTAATGAGTTGTATGATGAGTGCTTTGTAAAATTTAAATATTAACCCCTTATCTGATACATGCCTTGAAAATATTTTTTCCCGTTCTCTAAGTTGCATTTTCAATTGATTGGTTTACTTTGTTATGCAGAAGCTCTTTCGTCCCACTTGTTTTAGTTTTTATGTTCTATGCTTTTGTGGTCTTATTCACAAAATTATTGCCAACACCAATGTCAAGGATATTTTTCCCTAACTTTTCTCATAGGATTTTTATAATTTCAGGACTAACATTTAAATCTTTCATTCATTTTGAGTTAATGTTTGTGAGTGATGTCAGATAGGGGTCCAGTTTCATTATTTTGGATGTGGAAATCTAGTTTTCCTTATACCATTTATTTAGGAGACTCATTTCCCCATTGTGTGTTCTTGGCATCATTGTCAAAAAATAGTTAACCATGTGTGTATGAACTTATACCCGGACTCTCTATTCTAATACACTGATCTATGTGCCTGGTTTAATGCCAGTGTCACATTGTTTTGACTCCTATAGCTTTGTAATATCTTTTGAAATCAGGAGATGTGTTGCTTTCAGCTTTGTTCTTTCTCAGATTTATTTGGCTATCCAGGGTGTTTTATAGTTACAAACACAATTTAGAATAGCTTTTTTTTTTATGAAAAGAAAGCCATTCAAATTTTGAATAGGAATTACATTGATCTATAGATCTCTTTGAGTACTATAGGCATTTTCACAACATTGATTCTTCCAATAAAAAAAACTTGGCTTCTGCCCATTTACTGTTATCTCCTTTTATCTCTTTTATCGATGTCTTATACTTGTCAATGTACAAGTCTTTTAACTCCTTGTTTAAGTATTTTAATGATGAAATGTTATTATATGTGGGGTTGCTTTCTTAATTTTTCCATTAGACAGTTTGTTGTTAATGTATACAAATGCAACTGATTCTATATGTAGATATTGTATCATACAACTTTATTAAATTATTAGCTCTAAATTTTTTGTTGAAGTATTTAGAATTTCTATAGAATAGAGCAAAAATAGGTTTACAGTTCAAAGTACACAAAACACAGAATTTATTGTATTGTTTATTACTGCATTGTTTCATACACACAACTATAAAATACTTTTGCCCTACACAGTATATAAAATTTATATCATCTGCAGACAGACATAGCTTTTTTCCTTTCAAATATAGATCTATTTTTATTTATTTATTTATTTATTTATTTATTTATTTATTGCCTAATTGCAATGGTAGGACATGTTAAATAAAAATGGAAAAGAGTGGGTAACCTTATATTGTTCCTGGTCTTAGTGGAATGTGGTTTAACGTTCCACCATTGAGTATGATGTTAGCTATGAACTTGTCCTATGTAGTCTTTATTATGCTGAGGAACAGTCCTTCTATACCCAATTTGGTGAGCATTTTTATCATGAAAGGATTTTGTACTTTATCAAATGCTTTCTCTCCACCTACTTGAGATGGTCATGTAATTTTTATCTTTTATTCTATTAATGTGATGTATCACATATATTGATTTGCATAGGTTGAACTGTGCTTTATTCCAAGATAAATACAACTTGATAAATGATCCTTTTAATGTGCTGATGAGTTCAGCTAATATTTTGTTGAGGATCTTTGCATTTATATTTACCAGATATGTAGGTCTGTAATTTTCTTTCCATATAGTGCTCTTATCTGGCTTTGGTGTCATGGCAACAATGGCCTATAAAATAACTTTGGAAATGTTTTCCCCCCATCATATTTTTTTTTTTTTTTTTTTTTAGAGTTTTAAAGGATTGGCGTTACTTATTTTCTAAATATTTTGCAAACTTCACCAGTAAAACCATCTGGTCTTAGGCTTTTCTGTTTTAGGAAGTTATTTAATTACTGATTCTATTTAATTACTGATTCTATCTTCTTATTCATTATTGGTCTATTCACAATCAGTATTACTTCATGATTTAGTTTGTATTGTATGTTTTTAGGAATTCATCCATTTTTTGTAGGTATTCTAGTTTATTGAACTATTATTTGTAGTAGTTTTTCATAATCCTTTATATTTCTGTGATAACAGTTGTAAGTCTCCTCTCTCACTACTGATTTTGGGTCTTTCTTTTATCTTCTCAAAAAAGCAACTCTTAAATTCACTGATCTTTTTTTAAGGTTTTACTGGACTCTTATTTATCCTCTGATAGTTATTTTCTTTATTCTATTAACCTTGGATTTAGTTTGTTCTTATTTTCTAGTTCTTTAATGTATAAAATAGAGCTTTTTAATTTGAATCTCTCTTATTTTTAATGTAGGTAGTTAATGCTGAATTTTTTCTTAGATATGCTTTTACAGTATTCCATAGATTTTGATATTCTGTGCTCCCATTTTTGTTTCATGATATTTCTTGAATTTTCTTCTTCCCCTAATTGGTTTTACTGGAACATCTTGTTTAATCTCCACATATCTGTCAAATTTCCAGCTTTCCTCTTTTTATTGATTTCTAGTTTTGTGGTTGTATGATTTCAATCTTCTTAAATATGCTAAGATTTGTTTTGTGATCTATTATGTAATCAATCCTAGAGAATGTTCTCTGTTCACCTGAGAAGAAAATGTATTTTGCCACTGTTGAATGGAATATTCTATACATGCCTGTTTGGTACATTTGTCCCAAATGTCATTCAAGTCCATTATTTCCTTGTTGATTTTCTTTTTTTAAGTCAATTATTTAGTTTGCATTGCAGTTGACATACATTATTATTTTAGTTTCAGGTATACATCCCAGTGATTGATTAGACATTACATAACTTACTAAGTGATCATCCTGATGAATCTTGCACCTATCTGACACCACACATAGTTATTAGAATATTATTGACTATATTCCTTGTGTTCTACCTCACATCCCCATGATTACTCTGTAGTAACCAATTTGCACTTCTTAATTCCTTCACCTTTTTCATTCATCCTCCTAACGCCTCTGCCATCTGGCAATTGTGAAAATGTTCCTGTATCTATGAGTCTGTTGCTATTCTGCTTGTTCATTTATTTTGTTTTTCAGATTCAGTTGTTGATAGATATGGACTTATTACCATTTTATAGTTAATACTTTTATCTTTAAGAAGGACAAAAAATAAAGACCTTTTATCATTTTATATATAGTAATACTGATTTGGTGGTGATGAACTCCTTAGTTTTTTCTTGTCTGGGAATCTGTATGCCCTTCAATTCTAAATGATAGCTTTGTGGGTATGTTCTTGCTTTTCATCGCTTTGAATATTTCTTGCCAATCTCTTCTGGCCTACAAAGTTTCTATTGAGAAATCTGTTGACATTCTTAGGGGAGCTCCCTTCTAGGAAACTAACTGCTTTTCTCTTGCTGTTTTTAAGATTCTCTTTTTGTCTTTAACCCTTTTCAGTTTAATTATGATTTGTCTTGGGGTGAGCCTCTTTGGGTTCATCTTATTTGAGACATCTTGTGTTTCTTGGACGTGTACATCTATACCCTTAACCAAGGTAGAGAAGTTCCTTGTCATTTTATTTTCAAATAGGTTTTTAATTTCTTGCCCTTTCTTCTCCTCCCAGCATCCCCATGATGCAAATATTGATGTGCTTGAAGTTGTCCCAGAGGCTCCTTATAGTATCCACGTTTTTGGATTATTTTTCTTCTTTTACTGTCCTGATAGAATGTTTTTTGCTTCCTTAGATTCTTTGATTTGATCCTTGGCTTCATCTACTCCATTGTTGAAAGTTTGTTTTTTCTTTTACTAAAATAAACATATATCAGAGAAATATTTTTAAAAGTATAGCTATGTTAATATCTTTCAAAATTCTAACAGTGGTTTTCCTACACCTTACAATTACATGTTTTTTTGTTGGTTCTTTGTTTTAAATCTTATTCATTTCCGCTTTTCTGTTTTCTTGTATATTTTTTCAAGCAATGTAGATTACTCTTACAATTAGGCAAAATAGTAAAGCTCTTTTTATTTTGAGAAACAAAACAAAAATCCTTATACAATAGCTAAAAGCTATTACATCTGATTCAAATACTGACACATTTGAGAGTATGTAAGTCATTTCATCACAGTATTGATTTCTGAGAAGCAAAGAAGACAGCAAAATAAAAAAGTAAAATTAAGACCTGATCACACTGCAAAGAACATATATTGGATCCTTGTGGTAAATACACAATTCATGTAAATAATGTACTGAAAGGGGCAAAAAATGGAGGAGACACTTATATCCGTTATCAAAATAATTGTCCTTTAGGGACAACTGTGTAGGGGTGTGTGTGTGTGTGTTTGTGTGAGAGAGAGAGAGAGAGAGAGAGAGAATACACACGCAGAATTGTTTTGGGATTTAGCTGCCAAAACCTAAACACAATTTCATTTATAATGACACAGGAAAGGGGTAAAATCAATGAAATATAATACAAAAAATTGTTAGATTTATAGAACAAGGGAGAGATAATTGCTCTATAGATAAGCAAAACTATAAATGTTGTTTTGTCCAATTGAATTGCAGGTTTTGGAGTATTTTCTTTTTGTTTTTCTGTGTTTCATAGAAGAAAACCTAACAGTTTGACATTAGAGACTCATCAATTTAAAACTTTATTTTGCTATTATACCATCTATACATTTTTGGGAAGTGTACTACATCATAAAAATCAACTTCCCCTAAAGTGATATTACCATCATAAGACCTGCCTTACAAGGTTGAAATGAAAATTAGAATATATATACTAAAATTATTAGGATTATTTTTGTTATAATTCTATATTGACTTTTTCTTTAGATACTCTCATGTTCATGCTAATAAAATTATAAATTTTAAAATGTAATGCTGGTGAATTCAGAACTTTCCATAGTAATCATAGAAATTGAACTTGAAGAATTGGGATAATTTGGTATTTGTGATTTTTCACAACTGCCTCAGAAATACTTGAGAAAGTCTCACATATTAGGTAATATATATTTTAAAAGCACAATTCAAACCGTGATACAATATCTTCTTCTGCTTTTCAATTGAAGACATACTGTAAAAAATACAGAAAAAATATTATGGGCAGACACCAACAGTTAAGAGGGAAAAATCCCACATATTTATATTGTGATATGTTATCTATGTAATCTATTTCTAACATGAACTTCTATGCTAATACTCTTTTTTGATTGTCATTATACATATATAATAGTTTTTATAAGAGCAAATTTTAATGAGCTGCTCTTATTTCAGAGTATATCTTCCATTGCTACTTGAAGAGTTGAATCAAAATAATATCAAACAAAAATTCAAGCCACATTTTATATAAAACATGATTTTATGCAGTTGAGCTTAGTTATTTCAGTTAGTGCTAAAGCTAGACTGTCTGCTCTGTACTTTGGCTCCAACATGTATTAGTTGTGTTCATCTCTAAGATTCTGTTCTTTCATTTACTTAAATATCAATCATTTCCCTGGCTGGCGTAGCTCAGTGGATTGAGCACGGGATGTGAAGCAAAGGGTCACAGGTTCGATTCCCAGTCAGGGCACATGCCTGGGTTGCAGGCCAGGTCCCCAGTGGGAGCTACATGAGAGGCAACCACACACTGATGTTTCTCTCTCTCTCTCTCTCTCGTTCTTCTTCCCTCCCCGCTCTAAAAATAAAATAAAAATAAATATCAATCATTTCCATGGGTCTAATGTGTTATTTAAGGCCACAATTTCCTTACTGACATTCTGTCTGGATTATCTATCCATGGCTGTCAGTGGGGCATTCTGGTCCTCCGTTATGATTTTATTTTTGTCAGTTTATCCCTGTAGGTCTGCTGGTAATTGCTTTATATATTTTGGTGCTACCAGGTACAGTGCATATATGTTAATGAGAGTTACGACTTCTTGATGACTTATCCCCTTTATCATTATAAGATGTCCACTTTGTTTCTCTTTAGCCTTTTTATTTCAAACTCTATTTTGTCTTATATAAGTATAACTATACCTGCTTTTCTCTGCATGCCATTTGTTGGAGCATAATATTTCACTCTTTCACTTATAGCATATGTTTGTCTTTGTAGCTGAGTTGAGTCTCCAGAATGCAACATATAGTTGGGTCATGTTTTTAATTCATCCCACTGCTCTGTCTTTTGATTGGTGAGTTTCGTCCATTTACTTTTAGGTGATTAATGATGTATGAAGTGATACTACAACTATTTTATATTTTGTTTTCTGGTTATTCTGTACCTCAATTGTTTGTTTGTTGTTTTTTTCTTGTGTTTATGTCTGTTACTTTAGTATGGTGGTTTTCTATGATATTTTTTATCTTATTTCCACTTTTTTAAAAATTACATATCTCAGTTTTAGATTTTTTGTGGTTACCATTAAGTTTATATTAAAAAGTCATTCATACAATAGTATTTTTTCTTCTGATTGCATCTTATTTTCTTCCACCTGTGCAAGTTCAGTCCTTTCCTCTGCTGTCTCTTTTTTGGTCACAATTTATCCCTTTTAATGCTGTTCATTTGTTTCTAAATTACAGAAGCTATAGTCTCTTTAAATGCCCTTTCCCCTTTAACCTTTGTTATAATTGCATGCAATAAACTATTTTGAAGTGGAGTTGCAATTTCTTGCTTCCTTTTTTGTGTCATCAAACAGTTTTTATGCATTTTTCTTTTTCTTTCAGATAAAGAGTTCCTTTCAATATTTCTTATAATGCAGGCCTTGTGGCAGTAGATTCCCTCAGGTTTTATTTGCCAGGAAAAACCTTTATTTCTCCTTCACATCTAGTGTATAACTTTGCTGGACATATTATTCTTGGTCAGTGACTTCTTCTTGAAATATATTGAATATTTGATTCCTCTCTCTCCTACCTTGTAAGGTTTATGCTGAAAAAGCTGATGATAATCTCATGAGTTTTTCTTTGTAAGTTACAGTCTCCTTATTTTTTCGTGGCTACTTTGAGAATTCTCTCTTTATCATTATCTTGTGACAGTTTTAATATACAATTAAAATCTGGAAAAGATATGGAAGATTTTGTTTCTATGAATTTATCCATTGGTCCTAGTTGTCCAGTTTGTTGGCACGTAGTTGTTCATAATATTTGCCTATACTCCTTTGTATTTATTTTGTGTTAGTTGTAATTTCTCCTCTTTCCTGTCTGATTTTATTTATTTGGGCCCTCTCTCTTTTTCTCTTGATGGTTAAAGGTTTATCAATCTTCTTTATCTTTTGAAAGCACCAACTATTGGATTCATTGATCTTTTATATCATTTTTTAGACTCTATTTTGGTTATTTCTACTCTGATTTTTTATTATTCCCTCTTTTCTACTCACTTTGGGCTTTGTTTGTTGTTCTTTCTCAAGTTGCTTTAAGTGTAACATTAAACTGTTTGTGATTTTTCTTTTTTGAGGTAGGCCTATAATGCTATGTATTTCCCTGATAGGACTGCTTTCCATGTGTCCCACAGATTTCAGATTATTGTGTTCTCATTTTCATTTGTTTTAAGATGTCTTTTGATTTCTTCCTTGATTTTGCTGTTGACACATTCATTGTTATTTCGCTTCCAAGTCTTTCTGTGTTTTCAGTGTTCATCTTGTGATTTCTAGTTTCATAGCATTGTTCTGTGGTCAGAGAAGCTGCTTGATATGATTCCAATCTTCTTAAATTTATTGAGACTTGTTTTGTGTCCCATCATGTGGTCTGTCCTTGAAAACGTTCCATGTGCACTTCAAAAGTACGTATATTCTGCTGCTTTGGGTTGAATTGTTCTGAAGATATCAATTAAATCCATTTAATCTAGTGTGTCATTTGAGGCCTCTGCTCCTATTGATTTTCTGTTTGGAAGATCTAAGCTTTGAAGTCAATGGGTATTAAAATTACCACTATGACTCTATTTGTGCCCATCTCTTCCTTTATGTCCATTAAGATTTGTTTTACATATTTAGGTGCTCCTATTTTGGGTGAATTTTTTTTTTTTACTAGGGTTATATTGTCTACTTGGATTGTTCTCTGTATCATTATGTAGTGTCTTTCTTTGTCTCTTGCTATAGACTTGTTTTTAAAATCTATTTTGTCAGATATAAATATTGCTACCCCAGCTTTTTTTTTTTCTTTCTACTTGCATGAAATATATTTCTCTATCCCTTTACTTTTATTCTGTGTGTATCTTTAAATCTCAGGTGTTTCTCTTGGATGCAGTGTATATAAGGATCTTGCTTTTTTTATTCATTCAGCTACCCTATGTCTTTTTCTTGGAGCATTTAAGCCATTTACATGTAAGATGATTATTTTTTTAAAGATTTTATTTATTTATTTTTAGAGAGGGGGAAGTGAGGGAGAAAGAGAGGAAGAGAAACATCAATGTGTGGTTGCCTCTTGCACACCCCCTACTGGGGACCTAGCCCCACAACCCAGGCATATGCCCTGACTGGGAATCAAATGGGCAACCCTTTGGTTTGTAGGCTGATACTCAATCCACTGAGCAACATCAACCAGGACTACATGTAAGATGATCATTGGTAGATACATATTTAGTGTCATTTTGTTGTTAGACTATTTTCCTTTTTTCTTTCTAGTTTTCATCTTCTTAAGCAAGCCCTTTAACATTTGATGCAGTACTGGTTTGGTGTTAATAAACTGCTTTAGCTTTTTCTTGTCTGGGAATCTCCTTATTTCTCCTTCAATTTTAAATGATAGTCTTGCTAGGTAAAGTAGCCTTGGTTGTAGGTCCTTATTTTTCATACCTTGAATATTTCATGCCACTCCCTTCTGGCTCGAATTGTTTCTGTTGAGAAATCAGGTGACAGTCTCATTGGTGATCCCTTGTATGTAACTACCTGCTTTTATGTTGTAGCTTTTAGGATTCTTTCCTCGTTTTTAAGCCTTGTCATTTTAATTATATGTCTCAGTGTAGGCTTCTTTAGATCCAGCTTGTTTGGGATGCTCTGAGCTTCCTGGACTTGTGTGTATTTGTCATTCACCAGATTATGGATGTTTTCAGTAATTATTTATTCACATATGTTCTATTCTCCTTCGTCACTTGCTCTCTTCTCCTTCTGGTGTTCCCATGATGTGGATGTTGTTATGCTTCATGTTGTCCAAAATGTTTCTTAAGCTCTTCTCATTTTTTTTAAATATTTTTTTTTCTTTTTGCTGCTCTACCTGGGTGTTTTCTTTTTTTTCCTACTATGTCTTCCAAATCATGGATGTGATCCTCTGCTTCATCTTACCTACTGTTTATTCCTTCCAGTGTATTATTCACTTCAGATATTGCATTTTTGTTTCTGATTGGTCCTTTATAATGGTTGCTATGTCTTTTTTTCGTTATGTTGAGTATCCTTATAATCATCTCTCTAAAATTTATATCTGATAAATTGCTTGCCTCTATTTCATCTAGTTCTTCTAGAGAATTCCCTTGTTCTTTCATTTGGGGTCTGTTCACTTGTCTTCTCCTTTTGGCTGCTTCTTTGTATTTGTTTCTATGTATTAGGTAGATCTGCAAATACTCTGGTTCAGACCTTTGTCAGACGCTGCTTGTGACTGGCCCTGGGCAGCCTGTTTGGATTTGTCAGCAATCCACGGCATGTGGCTCCCTCTACTGGGCCTATTTGTTTGCAGAAATAACCAGGCTATGCACCAAGGCTGGCTTTTGCCAACACCAGGCCCAGGGAGTGTCAGCTAAAGTCTCAGAGCTCCCAGAGTTCCACCTCTTCTTCCAGGCTTTCCATTAGGCTTAAAGAGGAAAGTTTTCCAGCTGTACTCCCCAGGAGTAGGTCTTAAGCACCCTAGGGTGGGACAAGAGTTATCCATGGGGACAGGGCTATTGCTTTGCCTCAGGCAGATGTTGCTTGGAGGGAAGTATTCTGCCTGAGAAAGATGGCTTCTGCAATAGGGGGAATGACTCAGCACAGGGTCTGGTGGCTATTCCTTCTCTCCCCAGAGATAATAAACCCAGGTTCTCCTTGAGTATCTTTAGCCCACTCTGCCATCCCTCTGCTGGAGGCCAGGGTAAGTGGCTACAAACAGATTTTTGTGTGTTTTCCCTTTATGAGGCTCTCTGCATCTCCAGCCATCTCTCCTTGACAGGCAGAAATCCTGCTGCTTTTTACAGTTGGGTGTCTTCTGTGTTCCTACCCTGGCTCTGGTGCTGTAAACTGGGGAAGACAGCTTAGGGTTTAGACCCCACATTTCTCAGAAGGAACCCCTGGCTGCTGAAGTATTCCTCTGGAACTTCTGCTGCCACCCAAGGGAACCCAACCAGCCCTCTCTCACCTCCTCTGCACTCCCCACCAGCCATGTTTTTGGTGAAGTGTTACCTTCTGTTTGTCTTTGGTTATATGGCTTCTCTCCAGCTACTGTTCAGTTGGTTATTCTCTACAACTTATTTAATTCCAGATTGGTTCTGGGAGGAGGTTAGTGTAGCTTCCACTTACTCCTCCACCATCTTGGGTCTTCTCTGTAATCTAAATCACAATCTTCCATGTCTTTGAGTTTGGTTTCTGGATACTTTCAGTTTTCTTTCTGAGCTACTTTGTTACCTCAATCATGGTGCTTGATGGATTTTTTTCCCCTCCACCTAGGCATTTGAGGTATTGAACTTTTATTTCCTTCCTTCTTTCTTTATTTCTCTTCCTTCCTTCCTCCTTCCCTTCCTCCTCCCTTCCCTTCTATTTCTTTATTTCTCTTTCTTCCTTTCTTTCTCCCTCCCTCTCTTTTCTTTTCTTTTATTTCTTTCTTTCTCTCGTCCTTCCTTCCTTCCTTTCAATATTGTTTTCCTAGTAGTAATTCAGCAGGTTGATAAGTAATCTTTCTTTTATTTTCCAGTAGATGGTGCTATAGAGCAAGTTTCCATTTCTCTGACTTGTTCACTCCAAAGTCTGGGATCTCAGTGAGCTGAAACTGTCCCAGCCCCGAAATATTTCTCATATTCCCAAAGGAAGTGGGCATCCCCTCTGTAACTAGGTTGCCTCAGTCTCAATGTACCACTCTCATGGGTGGGATCATGAGTTCTTGGCCCCACCTCCTTGTAACCAGAGGCTCTCAGCTGCACTGTACTATCTGAGGCATAGTAGCTATCTCTACTGGATTCTGCCATGATAGGTGGGAATAGGGTGAGTGGGTGGGGCTCATTTGCAGCATCTGCAGGGACTGGAATGTGGCAGGAATAAGCAGGAATAATTGTTCATTTCTATAATGTCTCTCTACCCTTCACTGGGTTTAGTCGCAATGGGTGCTGGTTCTTCAGGCCAGATTGTTTCTTCTGCCCCTCTGGCCCTTCAGGATGCTGAGAATGGCTGCAGCCCGATGCCTCCATTGCTAGCTCATCAACTGAGGCTGAAGTGAGTCCTGGCTGAGTCTGCAACTCTGGTCTTATGTGTGGGTCTCTCAGATGTGTTTGTATTTTGAACAGGGAATTCTTTGATGAATTTTAATCCTCTGACTTGTTGTAACTTCAAGGGGAGAAACCAAGAGGTCTCCTCGTCCTGTCATCATGCTCAAAACCCTATATTTTAAACTGTATATGTGTGTGTGTGTGTGTGTGTGTGTGTATGTGTGTCCACTTAATGCTCTAATCGAAATAGCATTTGGAGGCAAAGGGTGTGGTTATAGGATTTTTTTCTGTATGTAATTTTATTTAACTTTTCTATACATTTTTTTCCATTTTTATACCATGGGGGATATTAGTCCTGATGCTTTTTAGTCCATCATTAGGCGATATGTTGCTTGTATATCAGAGTGTGTGTTCGTATTTGTGAATGTAATTGTTGAAATTCATTAAAATTCATTCATTTACAAAGGTATTATAAAATTCACTCTATAAATGCTTTGTAAAAAATGTTACACTTTCAATTTATCACTGAGTATAAAAGGGAGATTTATGAAAAAAATTAACATCTGATCCTAACTTAAATAAATATCTGGTTTACATATATACAATTTTTTTAAATAAGAGCAATTATAGTATTTCCATTTTATATTAAATAAGAATTTTGTGTTCTCAGAATTTGTTCTAGTTCTTACAGATATATAATTTCGGATAAGCTCCTGCATAATAATAACCAGTGTAGCAACCTAAAATTCACAGTAAATATCTATTGACAAGAATATATTAATAGAGAAAGATCCTGTCTTGAGGTATGTGAAAAACAAGGAGTACATAGTACTGTACATAACAGGTGTTTTAATGTGGGGAAGAAAAAAGTAAATATAAACACTATTTCCTTACCACATACTACCAGTTAATGTGGTACCAATTAACCACATACTCCGTGTTAATTAGTAGTATGTGGTAAGGAAATAGACTAAAGGAGGATATATCAGGGCAGTGGAGTCTGCATTGTTTTTGTTTCTTGATTTTCCTCGTAATGACTATTTCTAGAACAGATTCAACAGGGTACTTTCACTGATATTCTAGTGATGTGTTGCATTAGAGTCATTTCTCTGCATTCATATTAACATACCTACCTCTGTTTTCCTTCCAGTCAGATATTTTGATTTTTTAAAAAACTATTTTCTCTTTTTCTCCTTTTTTTAAATATAATTATGGTGTTCTACTCCAGAACCTTCCATTCAACTCTGTTTGTGGGCAAAACAAACGGCAATATAGTATTATAGTAGTTAATTCAATCTCACTATGATTCTTGAAGCAGTTTATATGCTCAGTGCCTACACTGCATTTAACTATAAGCAATGATATGTCCTCCTTAAGCATTATAGGGTGTATTTTAGGAATGTCATCATGTAAATAGGTATTCTTATCATTTTTTTCTTAGCATTTTTAACCTTTACCTTATTTACTGGTGTGTATATCCAAAAGTTTTTTCATATGAGCTTTTATCACTGTACTGTAATTAACATAACAGCATGTTTTCACTTTATAGTTACTTTCCTTTACTCCATTCTTACTTTGAATGTACCTCAAAGGATGAATATATTTTATATTTTTAAGGATGCGTGGTGTCTAACTTTGACTCCTGGGATCACATACTAACTGACCATAAAGAAATTTAAGGAGTTATTTTTTTGGTTCAACAAACATGGTGAGTCTTTCTAAATTAATAAAATGAGCAACACAAAAGAAGGATTAGAAAGAAAAATCACCCACTTTTATAAGCTGCAGAAGAAAATTGCATTCAGCCAGTTTTCAAAGTACTTTTCATATAAATCATATTCACGTATCTTCAAAACTCCTACCCTTATTTTTCTCCTACATTGTTCTGTAGTTATTAATATTAGTTATGAATGATGTTAAAAAGTTGTATTTCAAAATCTTACTGAATAATATATTGGAAGAAATTGGGTGTTTCATCAGGAATAAAAGCTACTTGTTTTTATAGCATACTGACTAAAGAAGAGAATCTGTCTTGTCAGTTCAAGACTACAGAGATATAAGATTTATCAGAGTTAGGAGTCTATTAAATGTGTTTTTTAATGAGATGCAGTGCAGCAAGACAAAGTAAGATGCATCTGTTCCAGATCCTAAGTGAGGACTGTGTGTGAGACTAGTTTCCAAAAGCTGTTGAGGATTTATCAATCGAAAACCATTGAGACTATCATTAAGTTGACATAACCATGTATTATTCACTGGGTCCATTGTGAAGCAGAGGCTGAGTTGGGGCTAGGTATGTGAGTTTGTGTGCTAATTCAGATAAAAGGGAAATGATTAGAAAGATATGGAAGGCAATCTTTGGACTTTGCTGCAGATCTGATACCTGTGAAAGGAAAAGAGACGTAGGATTGGGAATGTAGAGGCTCAGATCATAATGCAAATAGGACAAATTCTCAGCAACCTAGTGGGAACTCCAGAGCAAAGATTGACCATTAGTGGAGTCCAGCATCAGGCAAAAATGCCCAAGCTCTAGTACATCTCATAGGCTCAGTAATTGGTCTGTCAGTCCACCTTGCTGGTGATTATTTTTTTCTTTTCTTTTTTTAATTACTTTATTGTTGTTCAATTTTATTTTATTTTTCTTGGCTGATGGTCTGAGCACCACACCTCCATGGGTAGCAAAGTCCATTCTTTGTGCCCTACACATTTTGGCAGCAGATCTTCCAAGGTTCCAATGGATCAGTCTTCCTGAGGGAAAACTTAAAAGAGGGAAAATAGTGAGATAAATAATAATACTTAATCAATGCAGTGAGACCTGGTTTGTTACTAGCACTCACTGCCTCCCTTCTCCACTAACCATTCTAAGTGCTCCTTGCCCTTACTTATTGCCTCCTTCGGTCTCAGTGACTTACCTGGTGGTGTTACTCAAACTCTCATTCCTAAGGGGACTGAGTTCCTGAAAAATCATCCTTTCCTCGCACTGTGGTTACTGCATTTGCCCATTATATTCATAGTGGAGAAGGGAATACCAGCAGGTCCCCAAGGGCATCACCTGAGTTCTACACATAGTCTTTCACCAATTGTTTGACAGTAGTCCTACCTCTTCATGCTGCTCAGGATCCATTGTTCCTGCTTACATGGTGATTCCTATTCTGGTATAGATCCCTTGGGGGAAAAAAAAATCAAAAGTGTGTGCCCAGGTGACACCCATGACTTATAACTCAATGGAGGCCTTTTATGTTGCTTGGTGAGAGAAGGACCACTAACCCTGTAGGTCCCAGAGGCAAAAGGATGGGAAACATAAGTCTCCCTTTGAGTCATGGAGGATAACTGGTAAGTGAGGCAGTCATTCCTCCATCTCTGGGTCTCAGACCATGCGTTCTTTCTACTAGGGACATGGGCCATATAATTTTCAGATTCAGTATGTACATCTCATCTTGGAGGCTACGGTCACCAAGAGGGCATTCCAGCTGGCCATTCAAATGCTCTCTGAGGTCACTTGCTTCTGGATGGTACAATATATAATAAATCCAGTGGATTCCATGATCTTAAGCCTACCCCTATGGTTCATTTGTTATAGAGTGGGCTCCATGGCCAGATACTGTGTTTTTGTAGAATTCTATGCCTTTCGATCAGGTAACTGTAAGTTCCAGGATAGAGTTACTGGCCGGATTCTGCCAGTCAAGTCTTTTTGGTTTCCACTTTCACTTGAAGAGCCCTTGGCTTCTGGTGTTTATGTGTTGCCAACTCCCATCTGTTGCTTTGGGACCCCACAGTCCCAGGGGTATCAGTGAGTCAAACTCATTAACAGCGTCTCCTTTCACCAGCACTGGCCTGCAGGGCAGACCCACCATGAAACTTCTTGTAATGTTTCCTCTCAACACGTGCATGAGAGATTCGGTGAGCAGCGATGCCTGCATCTTCCTGAGCAACACGATCCTCTGGTGAGTGATTTGGCCTTGCACTGTACAACCATTCCAGCATGCCCCCTTTCCTGAGCCCTTTAATCCCTTCTTTTACAATTTGTGACACCAGTTCTGACATTTCAGTGTCATTCAGGGCTGGCTACACTTTCTCCCGATTTCTAGAAACCACTACTAGTAAACAGTTTGTACTACGCCCTGGAGTCCTTGTCAGAATACTAAATTCTGCGTCTCAGCTGTGTGAGCCCAGGCCCAAATGTTGCTGGTTGGGTTACACCAGTAGTTAACCATAATTACCCATCTGGCAGCCAGAAGAGGAGGAGAGGCAAATTCTGATCGGGCTCCCATTGAGTTTTGGGGAAGAGACCTTAGGAGTGTTCTTGGAGAGTGATGTTTCCTTAGGCTCTAGAGAGTGCTATCTTTTAGTAGACGGGTCTTCTCTTTAAGCTGAGAGAAGTCAGAGTGGTCTAGAGAGCCAAAATTCTTGGAGACATGTACCTTGATGCCCCCATCCCATGTTTCAGAGCCCATGTTCTCCCAAATAGCTGGTACCACAGACTTGTCGAAGTTGAGTGGTTGTCTTTGAAGCTCTGTGATTCTAACTATTAAGTCCTGATGTTGGCTAAACTTTTTTCTGCACTTCTACTGTTATCGATGACAGCCACTTTGGAAGCGACTAAACAGGTTCTAGTAAGTCTAAAGCCACTACTGTTAATTTTCTATTTTCTAAAAACTAGCAAACTTTATTTTTTAGAGCAGATTTAGAACATAGTAAAATTTAACAGAAGGTACAGAGTATTCTCACATACTTCCTGTTCATCAAAGGCACAGCTTCCCCCACGTCCTGCCCCCATGTGGTACACATGTTGTAATCGCTGAATCTACATTGCCCAAAGCCCATAGTCTGCATTAGAGTTAACCTTTGCTATTGTACATTATGTGGACTTTGCCAAATGTATAGTAACATGTATCAAAGATAGTATCATTCAGCATAGTTAGGTGCCCTAAAAGGTCTCTGTGCTCTGACTAGTCACCCTTCCTTCCTGCCTAACCTTTGGTAAACACTGATTTTGTTACTGTCTCCATAGTTTTCCCTTTTAAAATTGTCATACAGTTGGAATCATTGTATATAGCATTTTCAGATGGGTTTCTTTCATATAATAACATTCACTTAAGATTCCTCCATATATTTTCATTACTGGAATAATATTCCAATATCTGGATATACCACAGTTTATCCATGCACCTGCTAAAGGACATCTTGATTGCTTTCAATGAGCAACTCTGACTAAATTGCTATGGGCAGCTGAGTGCAGGTTTTTATGTGGACATAAGTTTTCAAATCACTTTGGAATATAAACGAATCACAGTTGTAGCACATGATAAGATATATGTTTCAGATGTACAACTTATAATTTGACACCTGTATGCACTAAATAAGGTCAACCTTCCAAAATCTAGTTACCATTCATTACCATGCAGTTGACTCCCTTTACGTCTTCTGGTAACCACCAACCTGTTTTCTGTATTAGTAAGTTTGTTTTTTTTGGTTCACTTTTTACATTAGATCTCACATATGTTTGAAATCATACAGTATTTGTCTTTGTCTTTCTGACTTATTTCACTTAGCATTATACCCTCAAGGTCCATCCACGTTGATGCAAATGGAGAAATTTAATTATTTTTATGGCTGAGTGATGAGTGATGTTGCATATTTTGTGTGTGTACATATATATATAGAATATATATACACACATAGCTTATGTAATATGTACATAATGTATGTATACATGTATATTTCACTTTTTTATCTATTCATCTATCAATACTCTGAGGTTATTACTATAACTTGGCTATTGTAAACAATATTGAAATACATATAAGGGTTCATATATCACTTTGAATGGACATTTTTGCATTCTTCAGATAAATATCCAGAATTGGAATACATGGATCACATGATAATTCTATTCTTAATATTTGGAGGAATTACCATAGTGTTTTACGCTGTGGCCGCACTAATTTACAATCCCACTGATAGTGCGTGAGAGTTACTCTTCTCCGTATCCTCTCTAGCACTAATTTTTTTTATAATAACCATTCTAACAGGGGTGGGTATGAGGTGATATCTCATTGTGGGTTTTATTTGCATTTTCCTAATAATTAGCAATGTGGAACATCTTTTCATGAGCCTGTTGACCATCTGTATGTCCTCTTTGGAAAAATGTCTATTTAGATCCTCTGTTCCCTTTTCAATTGGGTTGTTTTGTTGTTGTTGGATTATATGAATTTTTTACATAGTTTGAGTATTAACCCCTTATTGGCTGTGTGATTTGTGAATACCTTCTCCCATTCAGTATGTTGCCTTTTTCATTTGATGATGGTTTCCTTTGCTGTGCAGAAGCTTTTTCATTTATCTGTAGTACCATTTCTTTAGTTTTGCTTTTGTTTTCCTTGCATTTGGAATAAGTTCCACAAAAACATCATTAAGACCAATGTCAAGGAGTTACCTCCTATGGTTTCTTCCAGGAATTTTATGGTCTCTTGTATTACATTTAAGTCTGTAATCCATTTTCAGTTAATTTTTATGTATGATGTAACACAATGGTCTAATTTCATTCTTTTGCATGTAGACATCTAGTTTTTCCAGCATGATTTATTGAAAAGAGTGTCCTTTCTCCACTGTGTTTTTGGCTCATATGTTAATTGTCCAGTCACATGAGGATGTATTTCAGGGCTCTCAATTCCATTCTATTGGTCCAGGTGTCTACTTTTGTTCCAATAGCACATGGTTTGGTAACTCTAGATTTGTAGTGTAGTTTCGAGTCAAGGTGCATGATATCTCCAGCTTTGTTCATTCTCTGATTTGCATTTTCCATTTTAAAGGACATTCCCTCAGCAACTCATTACCCCTCCATCAGGCATCAGCACTACTAAAAAAACAACCAGTAAATCCTGTTTGCCTAGTATGCATGATTCTCCTTCTATTTTTAAAAATGCTAAATCCCTGAAATGACCAGGGTAGTCCCTACATCAGAACATATTCTCAAGTCCCTAAATCATGACCAGTGAGAATTACAGCAACTAAGGCATCACTTTGTGCTGTGGATTATCAATGCTTCATTAACCTCTGCATTGTGGTCCTTATTGGCAGTAAAGCAGTGAGTGATACAGTCCTGAAATCCTACTGAGACTGCTTTGTTAGATCTTCCGAAGAGAAAGTGCTGCTAACAGAATTATGCACAGCAGTGGTCTATTGTGGGTTATGCCTATGAAAGATAAAGGGGGGATGAAGCAGAAATGGTCAAGAAGAACCTCAGATTATGATACAAAGATGCCTTGGCCAACCTGATGGAGAGCTCCAAAGCCAAGATTAACTAATGAAGGTCTGTGGTAGGCAGAAATGGTCAAGTCCTAGAACTCCTGATGTGTTTAACTATTGGCTGAGGGTGTCAGGAAAGAGCACAGTCTCAAAGGGAAAACCATGAAAGCAAGGGGGTGCGTGCTATAAACCTTTTAAGGTGTTGGGAGTGCTAATTTTCCTGGCTTTGTGATGGAGGGAAATCAGGCAGGAGGTCAATAGGCACATTATGTGGTAGCTCCTGACCACATTAGTAGCTGGAGGCAGTCAGCAGCTGTACTCTTTAAAGTTAACCAGCAGGTATTTTCTGACGGGGTATCTGGGCAGAGTGCACCTCCTTGGCTGAGACATCCAAGGTCATGAACAAAATAATTTAAACAAATTAAGTGCATCATATACAAAACAACAAAGTTGTTTGGTATATATTTTACATTTTTGTTAATTACTATGGCATTTGCAATTAAGGTTAGGAAAATCCATTCAAAGTATAGTTCTATTATTGTGACTATACTTATACTTATTTTAGCTACATAAATAAGTATAAGTCTTATTTAGCTACATAAATAAATCACTAAGCTCAAGAATAATTACCATTTTTAATGTATTTAAGGAAATTCACACAGAACAAGGAAATGCCTGTGGTAGTTGATTACATATGGCAGAAACATCAAAACTGGTCCTGGACATTTCAATGTGCTTTTCTAATTCCCTAGACTCATTTTTGAATGCATTTAGAGCAATCATGCTATATTTTTAAAAATTCTATATTCTGTATTAGCTTGAAACTGATAATAAACTGAACTAGAGAGCTCATAGCTTTAAATGATACTAAATATAACTGAAGGTCAGCATTGACTTTAATGATTTTTTAGTTCATTTTAGCAAGCACTCTTGCAGTTTTTTATGGAATAGGCAGAGTACTAGGACCAAAGAGTTAGAATGAAATCATAGTGAAGACAGTGTTTTCATTTATGTCCAGCAAGAAAGGTACTTACTGCTATGGGGCCTCGGCCAGACACTGAAGGTATCCGGAGGACACAGGTTTAACGCAGGGAGAGAGTGACGTTTGAGAAGAGCCAGGATAAACATATCATATTTCACTGATAGAAATAAAGATAGAAAACAGGTTTGGAGGAGATCGCAAGGACAAGATAGCATATAAATTGCAAATGGAAAATTTGTAGTAAATACAAAAAATCCCTGTTGTCTTGGTTTCTAAGAGATTTTATGTGTGAAATAAAGCTTACAGGGTATACCACTGAATGACATGCCGACCATCTTTCTACAGAGTGTGTCTGAAGTCATGTCTTTGTTACAAAAATGTAATACAAATGTTTTTAAATATTTTAAAAGATAAAGAATTTAAATGCTCTTAACTTCATATTTTAGCACTTACAGGGTGAAGGGTTCAGCCCAATGTAATCGCAGTAGATAAGTTTTGGACACATAAAAATACCACTGCGCTCTTCACCTGGCCAGTGTAGAGTCATTCAACCAGAACACATGCTGGATGTTGGAACTAAATCAGAGTATAAATCTGGGGGTAGATAACAAAGCTAAGAGTATTCATGTAAAGTTGAAATGCAACAGGAGAACAGGGAAAGAAACTTTTGTTTGCACTAGGAAAAAAACTCTGATAACACACAACTAAGAACCACTAGAAAGTATTAAATTGAGAGAGTACAAGAAGATTACTAATAAAATATTTAACAGTTTTATTACATATGTTGTCTATTATCACTTATTGGATTTAAAATAATGGTTTCCATAAAAACTTAATTTCTGCTACATCGAAATTAATTAGAAATAATGAAAGGGTGTGGGTTTTATAACATGGGAAGATGGTAGTACAAAATCCAGAGAAGGGTGTGTTTGTAAGTTCAAAAGTGTGTCACTGGTAAGGTCAGTCTTCACACTGTAGAATTTTGAAATTATTTAACACTGCTCCAAAGAAAATATCTTACTTCTTTATAAGGAGAGTTAGTATTATTTCATTTATTCATGACTGAGTAGTAGAGGCAAATTAAAAGGCTTATTTCAAACAAGGCACCCCTGATCACATCCTTACATCCTAAAGGAATTTTTAAAGAGATATTATGTTTAGTTGCCCTGAAATTTCAACTATTTTAAGATGAATAGAAAGGCTCAACAGGTTAATCAATTTTAGTTCAACACAGAAAATAGATGAAAACAAATAAAATGACATGATAACAATGACATTTTATTGATGACATTCTTAATTTCCCCTGCTTAATACTTAATGTGGTGCATCACTGTGGGCATCTAAAAATCAAAGCCCGTTCTTTGTCCTTCGAATAAAGAAGTCACGTACAGTAAAACTGAGCTGGGCCATGATGGTCATACAATTATAAATACTAAGGACGTCACTGAGCCTCAGCCCTGTGTCCCGACTTCAGCGGTGCCCCACCATGACTGGGCTGCGCTGTAACAGCTCTGTGTCCCTGCCATCTGAGGCCATGCTGCTTGCTGTCCATGACCACTGGGCCCAGGCCACCCCTGCACTGTCATTCTTGGCCCATGCCACTATGGCATCCTGCCCCTTGCATGTCCCCAGGGCCCAAGTCATAGCAGTAAAGGCCAGAGACACAGAACCTAGTTTCTCAGGCTGGCTGCATGTACCTACAACCTGAGACACTGGTGCTGCTGCTGAAGCTACTTTGTGTCCCGGGTGCCTTGGTGGTTCTTCATCGCCTTGATCTCAGGACTCTAGCTCCACGGCTGCTCTAACAGCTGTGCAGCAGACCTGACATCAAGAAAAATCTCCTCAACAAGAAATTTCCTCCACAAGTGAAAAGGAGGACCCAAGCAACTCTCACCAACAAGGACCCCGAGAGCCCTCACCATCATTGCCACCATGGACACCTGTAGCTTTGGTCATGAAAAATCCCCTTAGTCTTTAGCAGCAACAACTTCAAATAAAGGATCTGAGAGACTATGCCACTGCACCCTTCTCAGAAGCATAGACACTAGACCCTTGCAATCACCTGCAGTGAAAACCTGCCCGCACTGAAGCCAGTCTGAAAAGGTAAGAAGATTGGGCTATTTCCTGAGTAAGGCAGACATCAGCAAAAGCCACTAGAAATGTGAAAAGGCAAGAAAACATGACATCAGAAAAGAAACAATAATTTTTCAGTGGCCTGACCCCAAAGAATGGAGAGCTACACGTTACCTGAACGAGAAGTCAATGTAATTTCAAGGAGTCTCAATTAGATTCAGGAAACACAACAAACTCAGGAAAACAATACAGGAAAATGTAAGAATTTCAATGAAGAGATAGGAATCATAAAAGAGAACCAAACTGAAATATCTTGCTCTTTGTTCTGCTTGAAACCTGATGAGATTTCAAAAAAATCTAATGTTTATATTGAGAAATTTGGCAAAATTAGCATTCTAGTGGAACTTTCTAAGCCTCAGTAGCTTTCAAGGCCTTCCTACTTGTAATCAGAAACATAAACAAAACCCATAGCAGTGTGAGACTAAACAAATCAAAGGAAAATGAAAAAATAGGAGAAGAAAAACTTAAATCACAAGCAGCCGAAAAGGTTTCCTCGCCTAAGCAGCAACCCCTACTCCAATTCCCTTAAAGACACTTTATCGAAGACAAAGATCTTAAAGCCTTAGCCATCTGAATGAAAAAACTTATTCCAAATATTATAAATTAATATTTTTTGCTGTACCCACCTCATAGCTAAAAGAAGAAAAAGAACAGACATTAATGAAATTATCAGAAAGAGGAGGAAAGATGAAGTCAAGGAACAGGTACATAAAGGACCCACAGACAGGGACAGTGTGGGGAGGGACAATGTGAGGGAAGGATGGTGGTGGGGAGAGCAACAGGGGAAAACATTGTTTTAAATTGTCAGATCTCTTGTGTCTGCCTATATATTTGTACGTCTGTCTACTCTGGAGGAAATTAATACAATAGTTTATATAAAAGAACTCTAATTAGCCTTTAAAATTTGGTGCTTATATAATTTAAAAACCTAACAAACTATCCAAATGCTTTGTGATATCACATGATCAATAAAATATTTAATATTAAAACTGATGTTAGTTTGTTTAATTTCAGCAGTCATATTTTTAAAAGTTATCATTTAATATAATATTTTTACTTTATCTGGGTTTACAAAAAATAAATTTGTCTTTGTTTCAGGGTTTGTCAACAAAAAAGCTTGAAAATTGACTAATGGCTCATAAAATTTTTTATAGTAATCTAAATAGTATTGAGAATGAAATAACTGTAAATAAAATGAAAGGGTTTTTTTGTTGAAATGTTAGAAATGTATGTTGAATTAAAAATAGTTTCTAAAAACATTTGATAAGTTGAAACTTTAGAGTTTTCTAAGTTACATTAAAGGATGAAAAAATTATTTAATATCTATTAAAGGGAACCAAAGTTTTGCCACTCTGAAGTGGCTTTTGTGATATTGATTTTAAGCTGTTTATTGAGAAGCAGATTCAGAAAGAATCTTTTTTTTTTTTAAAAGATTTTATTTATTTATTTTAGAGAGAGGGGAAGGGAGGGAGACAGAGAGGGAGAGAAACAGCAATGTATGGTTGCTTCTCACATGGCCCCCACTGGGGACCCGGCCCGCAACCCAGGCATGTGCCCTGACGGGGAATCGAACCGGGACCCTCTGGTTCCCAGCCCGCGCTCAATCCACTGAGCTACACCAGCCAGGGCTAGAAAGAATCTTTGACCCTCCTCACTTTTCTGCCCAAGAGATTAAGACAGAAACTCCTGATTTAGGAAGAGACCTTAGGATATCCACCTTAGTCTAATATGAATGAAATATGGTAAGTAGAAAGGATTGAGGCACATGCCTGTTCGCTAGACACCCCTCCCCCAGCAGTGTCCTATCATTTATAAATTGTCTAGCAAGAATGTTCATTCCAGGTATGTACCCCCTTTTCTCAACTACCTGTAAATCCCCATACTCATTTCTGAAATCTAATACTGCTCTCCCTGATTCTTCCATTGTCTAAAAACGTCTAATATGATCAAGTAGCCTCACTGTCTTTGAAATTTGTAGGCTTACATGAATTCCCCATGAACATGTATTAAAATTTTGATTTTCTCCTGTTAATCTGTCTCTGTTAATTTGGTTATTGTTCCAGCTAGAAGAACTTAGAATGTAGAAGGAAATGTATTAATACTGAAATAATAATTGCTAAATAAATTTAAGTATATCTACATTTGGCTTAATACAGAAAAAACTAAAGATAAATTTGAATTTGTTAATGAATGCATTGCACTTTTGTGGACAAAAAAGTGGCCACACACTAAACCCAACAAACTCAGGGGAAGTCTACTTGGTGGCCTTACATGTAATCACATAGGATGGTCTGAAATTAAAACTTTCTATCAAAAAGCAGTTCATGGCAGACAGTCAAGTCCTAGGCAGGTATTTTTCCTATCAAAGGTATCTTTACTTTAACTGAGCTGTTTATTATCTTTTTGCATCTATGATAACAAATGCCAGGATAATTTCCTTTTTGAGACCACCGAATCCTTCATTGTTATTGTGTTAATTGCTGACTGTCGACTATCCTATACCAACCTATGTAAAAAATAATATATGTGTATATTCATTTTACTTTTTATCCAAGCCCAGAGATTTCTGACATTTGCTTTTCCACCCTCTGTAATGTATCACCAATGAATTTCATGTAACCCCTTTACGCCTCCTCCTTTGACTGTAATATATAAAATAAGGTGCAAAATCACCATTCTCTGGAGCATTATCATATTGTTGAGATTTTGCTTCCCAGTAACTGACTTCCTGAAATTGAACTATATTACAAAGCCATAGTAATCAAAACTGTATGAGACTGGCATACAAACAGGCACATAGACCAATGGTACAGAAGCAAGAACCCCCAAATAAATCTAAACATAACTAATCTTTGACAGATGCAATGAACACAGATTAAAAAAAAAACATAGTTTTTCTAATAACCATCAAGGAAAAAATATGGAGGTGCATGAAAAATTAAAATAGAACTATTACATGTCCCAGTAGTATCACTTCTGGGAATTTATCCAAAGAAAGTGAAGTCATTATCTCTAAGAGATATCTGTGCTCCAATTTTCATTGAAATATTATTTACAATGGACAAGATATGGAAACAACCTAAGTGACCATCAACAGATGAATGCATAAAAATTATGGTAAATATATACAACATATTTTTCAGCCATAATAAAAAATCTCTCACATAGATGGACATGGAACAGACTATGCTAAGTGAAATAAGTCAGACAGAGAAAGACAAATACTGCATGATTTCACTATGTAGAATTAAAAAAAAAAACACTCATTGAAACAAAGAGTAGATTGGCAGTTGCTAGGGACGGGTGGATGGTGGAAATGAGACATTGTCAAAAGAGTACACACTTCCAATTATGAGGCCCCCTCATAGCAAAACCTGGGAATCTAACGTACAGCATGATGGCTACAGGTAACAATATTGTAGACTTGTGAGTTGCTATGAGAGTAGCGCTCACATGTTCTCACCACACCAACAGCAACGACAATAAAAAGTGGTAACAAGGTGAGGTGAAGAACATGTTACCTAACCTCATCATGGAAAACATTTCCCTATATGCCTGCACTAACTTATCTTTGTATACTTCCCTTAAACAATGTCATATGTCAACTATATCTCAATAAAGTGAAATGAATACTAAATGCAAAGGCTAAATCCCATGAAGCATGGATAATTTTTATCATTCTTTTCAAAGTTTCAAAAGGCTCTTCCAGTGGTTTCTCTATGATGGTGGCTGTTGTCAGAACACCCAACTAAATGATTTTCATACTTATGCTGAGACATGAGTGGGAAGGAGAACTCAGATGACAATCATTCACTAAGTGCCTACTCTCATAATACTACTAACAGTTAACAGTTACAATGTGTCAGTTACATTATGAGAATAATTTTATTTAATATTCACAATATGCTCACGCTTTTGAATTGGTAAAACTGACACTTTGGAAATTAGAGACTTTTCAAGGTAAATTCAGAGTTGCATTCTAATTCCCATTTTTTTTAAGCTTATATACTATATCTTCACTATGGGCAAAATACAATCTTAGGCTGTTAGGCACCTTCATGAACATTAATTTAATCCTTACAATAAGTACTTTTGAAAAATTGTTTTTACAGATGAAGTGGGTATTTGAGAAGGTTGTGCATCCAGAGATGTATGGAGTTGAGGTTCACAGCTGTGTTATATTGATTACTAAGACTCAAATTCTTATTCAAAAGTAGAGGAAAAAACCTAATCTTACAAAACACAGCTCATTTATTCATATTGATTATGCACTTACTTCCCTTTCCTAATTTTGTCTATGCCATTGAGTTATTACACACCAAAAGTGGCAAATAAATTCATTTATTTAAAATTCAACAATCATTTTTAATCATCTCCCATGTTATAGGTATCATGCTACAGGATATAGTCTACCTTTAATAATAGTCAAAATAATAGATGATATCAAATCAGTTATATGTGGCATGCTAGCAAAAGTACAACCAAATATAGGGGAGAGCTATATAACTCAGACTAAGAATGTTAGCTGAGCAAAAATTTGTAAAGAAACCAGAGTTTATGTTTGAAGGATAGAGAGAAATATGCCAGATGAGAGCATTTCAGGCAGATGCAGCAACACAGACAAGAAAAGGCATCTGTCAAACAATGAGGCTGAGAACTAAGTGATGGCAAGATGGTTCTAGACTCTAGACTCTAGAACCTTCTATATCATGCTAAGAATAGTAGGCTGCATAATAAATAAGTATCGGCTATAAAAGGTTTTTGAGCAGAATGTCACCCAATCAAATGCGTGTAAGAAGTAGAGGACGTTCATGGCAATGTAGAGAATAGACTGAAACAAACACTTTGGAACAATAATTCAAGCAAGAAATGAGGTGTCAGGCCATATGATTGCAGTGAAGATGAAGTAGATGGGATAGACTAATGGACAACTTTGTGATGGAGATGTGGCATATTTAAATAACTTTAAAGTTAGGGAAGAGAAATCAAAATGATTTTTCTATTTTCTGGCTTGAGCAACTGAGATGACTACCATATATTCATTAGAAATATAGGAAAAAGAGGAAGATTTCACTAACAAATATAGTATACAAATATATCCCATCTCATGAATGTAATTCATTACAGAATCACAAAAACATGCAAAAAAGTGAAGCATGATTCATTCAACCACTGTTTAAAAATCACTATATAACATTTCTCCAAATAACTTGATCGTGGAGGTATTAGCAGTAGGTATAAAACATGGTCTGACCCTAATTTCATAGCATTAATTATCTTTATGCTATGAAATTGTCTTAATTTATCTTGATAATGTTCACCGTCAAGATAAAATTTGAACCCTAGCTACCTGATCACCTCAATTCATACCTGAAAATTCTATACCAGACAGTAGACTATAATTTCTATACTCTCAGCTCCATTAGTTCCTAGTTACATAACCTGTTCTAAATATATGTGATGTTTAATGAATATCATCAAGGATCATTAGGCCATCTTTGCATTAAAATTCACTTGCAGATTCACTGAGAGTATTCTTGCTCAGATATACTCTAATTTAAATATTTATAAAATGCTTTAACTTAGAACACAGGCCTACACTTAAATGTAAAAGGGCCAGAACAGTTAAAATAAATGAATAGGGAAGATGGAATAATAGGAATTGAACAACTGCCATTAAGGCACAAAAGTCTGTGTTTGTATGTGAGAGAAATCCTCGTGCAGTACCAAGCAAAACTAGTCTGTTGGCAAAATTAAGTCAGAGGTATTCTAGAAGATCTTCCATACAGGCTCTGGAATCCCAGGATTATAGATTTCCAGAGTTTTAGAAGTGATTTTTTTCTCTTTAAATACATGTTATCTAAAATTTTCATGAAGCCTTTTAAAAAGACTAAATTAGTACCAAAGAAGAAATGAAAGTATGAAAGTTATTGAAATAAGTTACATGTAAAGCTCTTCAGAAACTTATTTATTTTCCACATTTACCAAAGTAGCTTTTAAAACACAGTAAAAAGCCATACTAATTATACTAGGATGGTTGTATACCAAACACAAAAAAAATGCAAGTGGAAAACTAGGAGAGTTATTTTAGAGATGGAAGGCCATAGAATTATTGTATAATCAAATCATACTTCTCATGCCCTTTTAATATAATGTCTATTTTCCATTTCTACTTGAGCAAGTCTATTGAACTCTGAGGTAAAAATGTAAGCAATGTGATAGGGCTTTATAACTTCCAATAAATTGTTTCATCGTTACTGATAAAAGAAATAAGCTCTAGATATTTTGCAGCCTGGAAATCCAGTTTCAGAGGTGTCACTGAATATGTCTTCTAACAGGAGACATTACATAACTGTTAATATAGCCACAGAAAGATCAAGGCTGGAATTCTTAGGGTAAAAACACATTTGTTATTAATTGAAAGGGAATTCACCCTGGAAAAAAGGAATGACGTAAGACATTGCAAGACACAAGAAGAATTGATCTTCTAGACTTTATCGCCTCTAAAACAACATTGAAATGGACTTTAATTATTTTTTTAAGGTTTCAGTAAGTTAAATACTTTTAGAACACAGAAGTAGAAATTATTTTTAGTATTTTTCTAAAATTAAAAACATTGATTACCACATTTTAACTACTTAAGTTGATTAAATTATATGTGGCTAAGAAGGTTCTATTTTAACAGTAATTGAAAATATAAAAACAATAGATTGGGAGACTGTTTTTCCCCGAGTTTTATCTTAGAGATCTGCAAATGGTTTCTGACCTTAGCTGAGTAAATCAGTGGAAAAAGCCGAAGGAAGAACTGAGACTGGAGGTAAGTGGTCAAATAATAATAACCTGGAGAAAAATCAGGGTCTGATAGAATCGCAATCCTGGCAGACTTAAAATTGTTTCCTTTCTGGGAAGTGTGCATTAACATTTATTTATTAATTATATATTGATTGAATAAGTGCCATAATCAAGCACTATACAAGGCACTGAAGAAATGATGCAAACAAAACGTGCAATTTCTGAATTCAAGATTATAATTTCAAAGTGAAAATGCATATTCAATAAGTAACTGAGAGGATGAAGGAGGTTTCATTAATTGTGTAAAAGTCTTTAATTTTCTCTCAGTTTAACTCTAGGTGATGTGAATCAGGTCAGTGATAAAAAGTAAATAATCTTTAAGAAATAAGCCCTGGCTGGTGTTGGTCAGTGGACTGAGTGCTACCCACAAACCAGAGTCTCTGATTCAGTTCCCAGTCAGGGCACAGGCCTGGGTCGTGGGCCAGGTCCTCAGGGGGTGCATGAGAGGTAACCACACATTAATGTTTCTCTCTCTTTCTTTCTCCCTCCCCTCCTCTAAAAAATAAATAAATAAAATCTTAAAAAAAAAAAGAAAATTTAAGTATAGTAAAAGGAAATCAAGGAAGAAAAATCATCTGTTGTCTATAAAGCAAAATACTTTTTGCTGACTAAAGATTATAATTTTTCATATAAATTTATTTTAGGATGAATCAGGACTATAGTATCATTTACATGTGACAACTAGAATACTAGTTATTGTTTTATTAAATATTAATAATGTACATATTCTATAATGTGCCTTGTTTATGAATAAATAAAATTTAACTTACATCCCTGGAATTTATCCTACTATATATGTTTAAGATTTATAAGTATTTTATAATTAAAAGCTTAGAAAGCAGAGGCTTTCTAGAAAGCTTAAAATATTCTCATGCTATATCTATGAAGTTAACATAAATTGCTTTTGATTTTTGTATCATACACTAGGCAGATATTAATGAAGTTAAAGTGATAATACAGCTTACTCTGGTCAGTAAATTCAAAATTTATGTGAAAAGTGGATAAACAGAGAATGGGACATCTTGAATTTTATCAAACTCTCAGAGAAACAGCACAAATTTATACCTTTCTATGTGTATTAACCAGAGGGCTCAAAAAATTTACCCTAAAATTTCTAAGCACAAATACAAAAGTCAAAATGACTGTGTACATAAATTTAGTATGCCAACAAGGTAAGGGAAAGCCATTCACATCAAATGAGCATAATGAATATTGGTCACAAGAATGGAGGGAGATCCAATGTATCCTCCTGAAGAAGATTACCCTGTGACACGGAAACTTATAAAACTTTATTATTACAAATAAAATGCATCTACAAGTAATATTGTTTGCTAGCTAAATAGGGAGCCAGAAAAGTAAACACGAAGAAAAGAGTATAAGTAGGTGACAGTGAAAAATTTTACATTTAATACAATGGTCTGCATACCAAAATGATTTAAGTGAAAATAGTTAAGAAAAAACATATATGTGAACTAATCAATATGTGTAAAAATTTCATATGAACAAAATAATTCATGAAGAAATAATGGTTTTCTGCTCTAGAAGAAATTTAAAAAAGAAAGTTGATGCATATGACTAGAAAAACAGGATAATTATTTCAGAGTAAAGAGAAAAAAATCATAGGATGCACTGAAGATTACTGTGTAATTACTTAGTCAGATCTAAAATATAACTTGCATTATTTGAAAGTGACATAAAATAGCCACCTTATAAGTCCTTTTTTATATATGAACCCATACTATATTTTAATAGGAATTAATGTTTCATCAGGAACACAAAACGAACCTTTCTCGCCTATGTAACCACGGGACTCAGATCTTCGCTAAATATCAGACACAGCTTGAAAGGGAGTTGGGAGATAAAAACGTTCCTACAAACAAGGATGCCCATACATGAAGACCAAATACACTGGACAGGCTGATATGTGCACTGAATTTTAAGTAAGACAAAACATTCTGTGGGTTGCCTTTGCTTCTAGGATGGGCTGTAGGCAAAATTGTTATTTGATAAATAAAAATATTTTCATTTGTCATTCCCTCCATCCCCCACTTCTTTGGGAGTGATTATACCAACATTGTCCCAGCTTCTCAAGAACCATACCATGGCATTTTCTATAGCTTCTCTCTTTTTATTAATCCATGCTCATTCAGTAACACTGCCTAAGAGCTATATTCCTGAAAATCTCCATTAGCTGCAGTTTGAGTAAAAATTTTACGAGCCTATTGCATGCTTCACATTATGCTATGCATAATGTGTTATGTTGCACTCCCTTAATCTGAAACTATCATGCGTGGGGAAAAGCGATCTAGAGCTCAATTCCTACAGAATGTTAAGAGACAGTAATATTAAACAATGGTATCTTAGTTTAAAAGTTAATATGTATTTAACATTGCTGTGTTTTCCTCATTGGCGAAGATTTTATTGTGTAGTATTTTATATAATACTGATAACAATCTTGTATATGAAGTACAGCTGTTATCCCAATTTTATATATCACAATTGAGTTTAGAAATGTAATTTGTCCAGGGTTACAGTTACATAGGTATTAGGTTATAAAGCTGGCTTTTGAAATACACAGACTGAGCCTGGAGTTTTAAGTTTAACTACTGTACACACTGCCTCTAAGCTAGATAAATGTGATATAGGAGATAAGAAAAAGTCCGGAGCACACCAGATTATAAAATCCTTGAATACTCTTAGATACTGTCTTCAACATTCCAGCAAACAGCACATAATCTAGTATAATTATGATGCTATTATTACCCCCCAAAATGTAGGTGGTCAGTAAAGACTTTTAAAGTTTAAATAAAATAATGTATGAACCAAGTAGTTTTAAAAATCAATGTGGAAAATATAAGCCTCACATTCTGAAAAGAAATAGGAACCAAAACTGTTAGCTGCAAATGTATTTACACATTTCAATATGACAACAGAACGTAGCTCTCGAATGACCTGCAAAGTGGCAAGTATTTAGGTGTCCGAGTTTCTCATCTTTTCTGTCTTTTTATTTTCTTTCAAGAATTGTCAAAATACTAAGGACCAGCTCTTAGACCTCAAAGAAAGAGAATTAAGGAGGAAAGTCTTATATACATTTCTAATTAAGAATCTAGAACTTGAAACAAATACAAAGGAAAAAGATAGCTATGAAAAGAAGAAATCGAACATGTTTCTTCCTCTGAGAATGCAGAACACTGGAAAAGTGCTAAATTCAATTTAATAACAAGAAAACGATGGATAATCTGCAAAACGAACCCTTACATTGAATCCATGAAAGAGTTGAAGTTTCAGGGCAAACAGCTAGAGCAATATCTAAGGGAAAACAAGTGCCACCAAAGACAGGATGGGACCAGGGGCTCACTGAAATTAGACCATCAGAGGAAGAGACACAAGACAGACAAATTTAGATAAAATGCCCAATGAATTAGCTAAGGCTGAGTGAAAGTACATAACCCTCAGAGTCACCGATACAAAGCAAGTTCAAATGTAAGTACAGCATCATCTATGGGTCTCCAGTAGGAACGCATAAGAAAATTTAGGATAAAATTAGAGATCAGAAAAGTCTTTGTTGGTGAGTTAGGCTTCAGGGAAACAAGCAGCGCAAAAAAGGAAAAGATACAAATCCTCACTCAGACCCTTCTCTGCAAAGGAACGAAAGCATTAAATTACTGCAGGAAGGGCATAAGACCCTGTGAACCCCCAGGACACAGGTAAAGACCAACTTAAACTGGAGGAAGGGGAAAGAAAAAATTTCCAGCCTCAGAGATGAGATAAAAAAGTGGTCCTGATTTCAGGATCCTGTTTCAATATTATTGGAGATCCCTTAACAGTGGATAAGAGGAAGTATCACTGAGAAAGCCCAATTCCTGAGACACCGTGAAGCAGAGCCAACAAGAAACAGGATGGAGGAGAAATCCTACTCTCTTCCCCACGGCAACGGGCTAGCAAGCGTGAGTAGCCTACAAAGAGCAGTTTCCAACCAAAGAAGGGACAAAAATACGGAGAGACATTCTTTGTGGAAAGGGAAAATAGATTAAGCTTAAAGATAAAGATAGAGCAGGAACATTGAGAAAAAATTTTCCAGCAAACCTGCTCCATCCTAAGAAAAAGGTAATTCAAGAGCAATTTAAAGAAGGTAATTACAGTGATAACAAATTCAAACCATCTCAACCCCTGACTCAACTGACTCAATTACTGCCCACCTATTAATGGTTCAGCAGAGTGAGGCTTGCCTATGTACATATTAGTTACTTTAGTCACTACCATCATAGAATTGGATAAAAGTTTAAGAGACACCAAAAAAGTCAACTGATGGTTAAACAAACAAACATTTTGACTCAGGTGTTGGAGCTCCCAGGCAGTGAATTTAAAATGTTAAAGACTCTAGAATTAGCAAATAACATACATGGACAGCAGAAAGACGGAAACTACAAAAAGAATGAAATGGAAATGGGAAAGATAAAAACCACTGCAACAGAAACGGAAGAATGCCTTCTACAGGTTCGATTAGAGACTTGACAGAGCCAAGAAAAGAATCCATGGAATTGGAATCAATAGCAATTATCCAAACTAAAAAACCAAAACCAAAGAGTGAAAAGAAATTAAGAGAGCATCCAGGAGCTGCATGTAACATCAAACAGTGCAATACATGAGTGATTAGCAGCTCAGAGTCAGAAGAGAAAGAAAACGGTGCTTGGAAAAGTGACTAGATAATGGCCAAGAACATTCTCAAAGTTATAAAAGACATCAAATCGCACACCCTGGGCCAAGAAGCTCAAAGAAGAAGAAGAAAAAAAAAAAAGAAACATAGTATGATTTTAGTGCACACCTATTAGAATGGCAACAAACAAAACAAAACAAAAAACGTAATAATGGGTGCACACAGGAATTTTGTGAACCTCAAACACTGCAGTGGGAATGGAAAGTAACATAGCAACTACTTTGGATGGTTTGTTGTAAGAGTAAGCCTACATGTACCATACAATCCAGTAATCCTTATTTTATGAATTTACCTCATTGCAATTAAAAATAAAAACAAACAACAACAACAACAGCAATAAAAACTCTGCTTCCCCAAACCTATGTAGACTCCACAGCAACTATGTTCATACCTATCCATACTCGGAAACAAACAAAGTATCCCACAACTAATAAAAAGATAAATAAATGATGTTAAATTAATGTAGTAAAATACTATTCAACAATTAGGAACACACTTATAAACCTCAGGCCTGTTATGCTAAGTGAGAGAGGTCAGACTCAAAAGATTACATACTACAGGGTTCCATGTAAATGACATTCTGGAAAAGACAAAACCACAAGGACGAGAACTGATTGGACATTGTGTATGAGAAGTGAATGGACGCCTAGTATATCCTAGGAATGCTAGACGAAATGCAAGTGAAAATATGGTTGTAGGAGGTAACTTTGTTCCAGACCGACAAATCACAACTTTTAACACAATTTCTATTTTCCTCATGTGAAACACCTCTCCTGACTGCTTTAGAAGCAAATTCATTTAACATTGTGATATAAGTAGCCTCTGGCTTCATTGCTGGAGTCATAGTGAATAGGCTTAAGAGTAATCATTTTAACTGATGCAATGACTTTTCGGAAAACCAAAGTGTATGTGTGAGGAGGGTGTGCTGAGTGCTTTGGGGGAGATTTATCTTTCTAACTGCACTTTCCTTTGCCTAACCTTAAAAATATTTTGCAAATACTAGCACACACAGACTAATAAAAACCATACTCCAGGAATATTTAGGAGTTTGTGAAAGCGAGCACAGTATTAAAATAGTCTCCATAAATAAAGCCCTGGGAAAATTCATAAATACCTAATATTGTATAAATAACTTAGTAGCTTAGTCTTTTATTACATTTAACATTAGGTCACAAAAATCTCCTTTTCTGTAAATGAAAAATATCAATATTTTATAATGACTCAAATATATGTGTAAACCCCACCAGTCAAGGTTACAAGTTTATAGAATCTGAATTTATAGCCCCTGTTCACTATACCCATATTAATATAACTAAAATATAAAACTGCGTAAGCATTCATACGGCAATCCAGAAAAGGCAAACCTACCATGACAAAAAATAGATTAGCAGTTGTCTGGGGCCAAGAGTGGAGTGGATAGGGACTGGAGCGCAAATGAGTGCCTATGGGTTTCTATTTCAAAATCGTAGTAGTGGTGAACATACTAAAAGCCCCTGAACTGTACACTTTAAGTGGGCAAAATTTTATTCTATATACATATCTCAATAAAGCTCTTTTTTAAAAGTATGTAAAGACAATTTAATTAAATCTTGTCCAGCTGGGTGATGGGACCCCAGTCCAGCTGCAACCACAGCTTGAAGATCTTTTTTGCCACTGCTTCTCAAGAGAAATCCTCTGTCTTCCAGATTGTTTTCCATTCAAGATATGAATCTGGTTTCATAGAAAAAGCTTCTAACAAAGACCATGACTATCCATACCTTCCCTGGACCAGAGCTGGCCCTTTGAGAACATGAGTCAGCACCTATTCTCATTGCCACTGGACTCTGGGCAGTTTGCTTTTAACAGCTTGGTGGGTGGCTTCCAAAACTGCCAGTTCAAATGAGTGCAGCACCAGGCTAACAGCATGCCCTCAGCCTGAGCTGGGCCCTCTCGGGTTCCCCACCTCAAATTGAGGGATATCATCCTAGCTGGCCACGGGGCCTTTGAAGTCCAGGAGGTCACAGTCACATCCAAATTCCCTTTTCCACCTGTCCCTGGCTAGGCCTGGCTTTGGTCCCCATAATCCCTTTTGGGAGAGCCCCCAGTGGTCCTAGGCTGGAAAGAGGGGACACGGAAGGACAGTCAGTGGTCACTTTGCCTGGCTGCACCCTGCATTCCTATAGGCCTCTAACCTTATCTTCTAAATGTTCAACAGTGGAAGGGTGTTTTATAATTGGGAATTTTTAAAACAAATAGACATATTTCTTAAAAGGTGATCATTTTTGTAGTGGAGGTACACAATAAATACAAATTTTTCACATTTTCCTATTAAACTTTTGCAAGGAAATCATAATAAACTCTAAATTTGCATAAAAATCATTTTAAGCCTATCAATGTAAAATTAAGAGTCAATAATAAAATACGAAAAAAGGCCTATACAATAATGTAACAGAGGGTCCAGAAACTACAGAGAGAAACAAATCCTATCACAGATTGATTAAAAACTTTAATTATTAAAAAAAAAAGCTGTAACTGAACTAGAGGAAGATGTAAGATTTTATAAATTTGGATAAAGACAAAATATTAAACATCTAGTATAATAATGAAATATGTAAAGTGCATGAAATGGCAAAAATGTACCTTAGAAAATAACAAAGTTCTTAAATCATTGGACTAAAACGTAGTCAAGCTTAAATAAATTAAACAATTATGAATTTCTGTATAATGCCATAGAGAAATTTATAAAACAAGTAAAAAATTGTGAAAATGTTGCCGACGTATTAACAAAAATCACGGGGCAGAAGAGGGATAGGAGATAAATTCAGTTTTTTCTTCTCTACTGTTAAAGTATTTTTCCAGTGCTAGACACTTCCTAAGAACCAGCGCATGACATTAGTGTTTCATTTAAAAATCAATGTCCATGTTGACTTAAAAAATTTCAGTGGTGTTTCGGTGTGGGTTAGGGCGAATTTCTCAGTGGTGCTATTAAAGATAATGATAACAGGTATAATTGAAATATTGACATTTGATGACAACAATGTCTGATCTTTTAAATATTCAGTTTATGCCCAACATTTTTGCATGGCCATCATTCATATTTCTGCACCAAGTATAAAGAAAAAAGTCTAATGAAGTGAATAGCACAAATAATTCTTTAAAACTGCTGAGAAATTTTGTATAGTAGGAAGCAACTTCATAGAAATTAATTTCTGTGTGTTTTTTACTTTTTAAAAACTATCGCTTTGTGTGTATGTATATTTGAAGAAAGATAAATGATAGAAATCGATCCTTAGAATGATGTGTTAAGTTGTTTAATGTGTGCTACATATAAAGTACATTATTAGGTATTAGTTTCTGAAGGCAACAAGGAAATAAAATACACTTTTTACTGTCATATTGACTTATAATGGGAGAGGATTACATGTCTTCAAATAATACAAAAGTGACTAGAGAAGGTAGAGAAGAAATAAAATGGTGACTATATATTAGCCAGACATTATTTTGCTGTTTCTCTTTTTCATTGTTTCATTTGATACCAACCATTACTGTAAAAGTATCAGCTTCTCATATTTAGAAACTGTTAAACAAGTTATTAATATTCTATGACATACCATGAGGAAGTATATTTGAAGTTTTTAAAAATTATGCAGCTTTGAGTCAACATCAGAAGAGTGTACACTTCTCATACTCATCTAAAATCTAAAGAAGGCTTATGTGCTTGAATGAAGATCATATTATTAAGTTCAGGAAATGATTTCTCCTCAGTCACAGCAGTAGAATTAGATGAGAATGCATTAGGAAAGCATTCTGAGACCTCTCAGCCCCAACAGTAATCCAATCAGTGAACAGTATGCAAATGACCTAACAGGAACACAATCAAGGCTACAAGAGCAAGTAATTTCCATTTCTATTACTGCTTAATGAGATTGTGCTGTAATTTTACGGCAGTGGAAACCTCCAGAAAGAGTCTTCTCCTTCTCCTTTTGCTTTATTGTAACTACTTCCTCCAATTAGACTGAGTGAGAAATTATTATCTATTTGCTCCAAGGACTACAAAGTATTTCTAAAATAAGTTTTTTTTTTTCCCTTATGTGTGTTTTGAAGACTGCCAACATAAGAATTAAAAAGAAAAATATGACCATAATAATCTTGATTTTATTCACTCTCACCAATGTGATATTGAATGTTCTAGATTCTGTAAGACCTTCTTGATCTGTATCCTATCATCCAGCCCATCAACTCTTTCTAAGATTAAGATACCTCCTAGAGAAAGCTACTCCTTAGTCATCGAAATTCACTGTGTAGAAAAGTTGTTTTCAGGTTGTTGTTGTTGTTACGACTAGTGCAGGGCACAATTAGGAAAATCGCCAAACATCTGAAATGAAAGGTGACTTAGAAATCATTATCTACCCACTATACTTCTCCTTCATTCTACAAATGAGATACAAGGAGGTTAAAATTATCTACCTCATATCTGACAGAAAGCTGTTGACAGAGCTACATTGCATGCCTCCTGATTTGGAGTTAATTAGGTTTGTATTTCTAGTTTCTTCCCTAATTTCACATTCTTTTCTTCCTTTCATGGTGACCCCATAGTATCAATAATTACTGTTTATTACTTAATAGATATGAATTACTCCTTATGAATTTTGCTTAGTGCTTTTTCTATCTTTAATCCTTAAATCAGTCTGTGAAATAGCTATAATTAGTTACACCCTTTTTATAGATGAAGATAATGTGGTTTGGAAAGTTTAAGTGACTTCCCTAAAGTCACACAGTAGGTAATGATATCAGAAAAAAGAACACACCTCTGTATGACCCAAGGCCTAAGCTTTTAAGAACAACTGGAAACTGGTTCCAGCAATATTCTGTACTTAGGTCACCCTATCTCCTGGATCCAGAAACTTCACTTCCCTGTATAGAGCATCTAAAGCTAACTTTTCAAAATACTTTTATTAACTAGTTTACCCTAAGGAATGATAAAAAATGGTAACAGTGTATTAACTTTCTGGGGATATTTGATATTTTATTAAAGAAATAATGTTATAAACCCAAAAATTAAAATAGTAGCATTGAAAATTTACTCTTCAAAGATTTAGGGTCAAGAGAACCTTTTGGTGTCCTTGATTTATCACCTCCTATGAAGTGTGGTAAGAAGAGATCAGATTTTAGAAATATAGATTATTTCCAACTCTGACTCCATACTCATTGGATAAAGGATTTGAAGAAGCTTACTTTATATTTTTAACCCACTTTTCTTGCCTATATTTTGGAAATAATAATTTAGCCAATAAATAGAATTATTACATTGTATTTAAAAACCATCTCCTACTTTTTGTGATGGCATGGATGAACCTGGAAAATATTATACTAAGTGAAAGAAGTGCCAGTTGGTGAAAGACAAATACCATATGATCTCACCAATAAGAGGAATGTAATGAACAAAACAACTAATGAACAAAATAGAAACACAGATATGGAAACCCGGAACAGACTGAAAGTGACCAGAGGGGAGGAGAGAGAAGGATAAGTGTGGAAAGAAGGGGAAAGGACTTGACAAAGAACATGTATGAATGACTCATGGACATGGACAACGGTGTGGGAACTGACTGTAGGAGTCGGGTATGAGATGGGCAGAGGAGGGCAAAGGGGGAAAGTCGGGACAAATGTAATAGAATAACAATAAAAAATGGTTAAAAAACCATTTTCATTTAGTGAATGGGGGAGTTAGGAGTATTATGAATAACAATTTTCTAAACTTAAAAGGCTTGTCTTTACTAACTCAGACACTTAAATTTGGGAAAAAAATAGACAATTTCTATAGTCTAGGGATGATAATTTTTTTCTGAAAAAACAAAGCAAAACAAAACAAAAACCCCGAATCTCTAAGGGGATTTGATGATGTAGCAGGAATGGCGGACAAATAGTGGGTTGCGAATGGCTCTCCCATCTCTGTCTATACTTCCCTCAGATAAGCTCTCTTTATATTTCTTATATAAGAATTAACTTCGAGGAAGGAGACTATCACTAAAAATAATATGAAATTCATTGATTTTATATACATTCTTTACAACTGAGCAAAATTCCTTAATAATTTTCTATACTCTATAATATACCATAATATATATAGAATACATGTTTCAACAAAACTGTTCAAAATGATGTGCTGTCAGTTTTTTAAACAGTATTTATGGGTATTGGAACCTATTCCCTTCAATACCATTTAAAATGTGTTAAATTCAGTAAATGGTTTAGTAAAGTACCAATATGAACATATACCTTTTTTTCTGGCAGTAATATATTTTTTTCTCTCCTACCTAAAGGAGAAAACTTTCAAAAAAGAATATTTAACATCTATACATGATTTTCATCTACACAGCCATTTTCTGATTTCTACCTGAAATGCTTTTTGTATCTTAATCCTTATTCATTTATTTTAAAACAATAACTCTTTTTTTGTTTACAAGCTTTTTACACTTCTAATTTAAATACTATATTAAAATTCATGATTTATATTGTTTTTGTTCCCAAATATGTTACTAGCACAATTACATTAAATCTACTGAATCTAAATTCCTTAGTTGTTTTTGACCATAGTTAGTCTTAATTGAGCCAGTATTTTACTATATTAAATTAGGTTTTAATAACATACTAAGAACATTACAAAATCTTTAAATCAGTTATAGGTTATTCAAATACTTCATGAAATATTAATTATGAATTTGTTATTAAAATCTTAGGTGAAACAATGAAGAACTAATTGTATGTTAGAGAATTCATGATTAACAAGTTGATTTAGAAAAAGTTATACAAAATACTGATTTTGTGTTTCTTTCTTTCTGGTTGCTTTTATAAAATATGTAATATGCTGAGCAACATGGAAACCTTAGAGTGACTTGAACTGATCAGTGAATATATGTATGTTAACAGCTCTGCTGGGAAAGACTCACAGAAGGAGGAACAAGGTAGAGAAAGCATTATGGGTATTATGTTTCATCCTAAGATTCATAAAAATATACCACCATTCTCCTTTGTGTCACAGAATCACAGTCTAGTTAGGGAGAAAGATTTGTTCTTAAAAATTTCTAGGGAGTGAAATAAGTCATAAATAAAAACATACAGGTTCAGGTATATCTTAGGCCATTTTAAAATTCACTAATTAGCATAAATAAAGTACCAGTCTATGGAGTACAAGAGTTGCCCATCAATCCACATTCTGCAGAATGGTATCCGTGCCTCAAAGCCCCTTCCTTTAGCTGCTTCCTTTAATGGTAACACCAACTACAATACACCCTTCAGCATACGCACATGGCTTTGTTAAAATTCTGCTCATCCCAACAAGTGTTTACCGCAAGGCTGGAATCACGCTTCTTCTTTTCATGTCAACTACAATAAATGACATATGAATACATTCCTTCTCTTTTATTTTCCTGAGAGGTAGGATTTCAAACATGCGTAAGACCACCTTTAGACCATCTTTAGAGGAACTTACTGTCCCTCGTCTCTCCCTCAGATTGCCAGTGAGCCTTTTTAGGCTGCTTTTAAAATATGGCTCAAACATCCTTATTTTGCTTTTTATAACTTTTAAAGGTGTAAACTAAAATCACAAGAAAGATGGCCAATTAAGAACTCATCTTGGAATAAAAAAGTCCAAAATTAGTAAACTCACTGGAGATACAGCTCTTTAGATACCTGTAATAGAAATAAACAAATAACTATTTTCTAAGTTTCACATTATTTATAGCATTTGGCACTTTCAGATGCCATTTTTCTTCTCTTGCAAACATTAACAATTATTTTGTAGGGAATAATTCTTTCAAAATTAAACAATTGAGAAATACAAGAAGAGACGGATACTAGAGATATTTATAAAAATATTTAGGCCCTGACTGGTATGTCTCAGTAGATTGAGCACTGGCCTGTGAACCAAAGAGTCGCCTGTTCGATCCCAGTCTAGGGCATAATCCTGGGTTCCGGGCCAGGTCCCCAGTGGGGGGCATGCAAGTGGCAACCACACATTGATGTTTCTCTCCCTCTCTTTCTCCTTCCCTTCCCCTCTCTAAAAATAAATAAAATCTTTTTTAAAAAAATGTTTAGGAAAAGTACCAAGGCTTTTTTTTTTTTTTTTCAGAACTGTGCCTGTATTCTACACACACATGGTATTAAATTCTCATTTTGAAATATTTAAAAATGATCTTTAGAAAACAGTTAACATTCTCTGTACATAAACATCTTAAAAATCTCTTCTCCCCGACTGAGATAACAAGATAAGCATAGTTGGAATCCTAATATGATTGTGCTTTTATGCTTTCCTTTTTGTCCACAGTTCATAAATTGCTGTATTATCTGTCACAGTTCTGATTACATTTGTGAAAGAAATAATATGCTTTTAGAATGAAAAAGAAGACATGCATCCTCAGTTCTTTAAACATATGACATTTGATACGGTTAATGGCATTATAATATAACAATGTTGCCTTCTCTCTATAAAAGTGACACTGCTGAAATATGCTTAGTAGAGTGGAGAGTATAAATTGCTTTCCTGGAGCAATGCGATGTAGGACATTCCTCACCTATGCTCTTTGCTCAGCCCTCTGTAACAAGCACAGCACACTTGCTATAATTTTTGTTTTATTTTAGGTGCACCCTTTGTGATTTACATAGACCTATAAAGACAGTGTCTTAGAGTAGCAGGTTAAAAAATGTGTACTAGCTGTGGAATTCTGCTTCTGAATAAAAGCTTTCTTAGAGGTAATGCATGTAAAGCTCATAAAATTTCGGCTGGCTACAATTTCAGAGGAGATGAAACACTCCCTCACTCTTCCTATATATCCCCAGAGAGCATTCAGCCCCAAACCCTATGAACTGCTATTTAAAACCCCATAAATTAACACCTCATTAAAAAATATTCAGGGATCAAAGGACCAGACTGTGAAATACTTAAAATTAAGAATTGTATTATTGTCATCATAGCAAATATTTTTGAGTAATTATTTGTGAACCATCTGTTAGTGTTATAGCTGCATTATACCAAATATTTCTTATTCACATCATCTGAAGAGAAGCAGTACTTCTGGGCACTATTCTTAATCTATTTTATAGAAAGGAAAGTAGGTACATTGATTGTGTTTAAGGAAACTTCTGATTACAAATGCTAGCAAATGCTGAAGGAAGGATTTAGACCGAAGTAATCTAAACCAAAAGCCTATTTACATAGTAGTATATATATATTATTTTATCTTTGACATCAATTTTATTTCTAGAAGTCTCCCCTTTCCTACCTACATCTATGTGATTCTATTTGGAATGAAAGTGGAGACCCACCACCCTACCAAAAACCAGGCATTTTACCTAGGGTAGCCATTCAAAATAATTCTCCTTTGTGTAAAGTGATTGGTCCAGGATGAGATATATAAGTAGGAACAACCTCTTTTTGTAATGGATTCCAGGAAAGATGCCTTTCTCACAAATTTCAAGTACTTGTAAACCTGTGCTCTACTTAAAAGGGATGGATTTGGCAGGTGTCTCTCTCACCGTGTGGATAGTGAACAATAAACCAAAGTCAAGAGGAGAGTATGATAAATATTCACCTGAATTTTTCAGGTATAAAGAAAAAAGTACATTCTTTACATTTTTTACCCATGGACTAATTTGAGTTGATTTTTTCTACTCCCCCCCCCACATTAAATGTATTGGGATGACATTGGATAATAAAAGTATATAGTGTATGATTCTATGATACAGCATCTATATATTATAGTGTGTGTTGCCTTTTTATTTCTTGGGTGTTTTCTGTCTCAATTGCTTTGTAGTGCATCTTTTGCATTTTAATACTCATTTATTTTTATACTAAATTCTAAACATATATAAATAAATATTCTTTGTAAGAAAAATTCTTTTTAGAATCATGTTCTGTTAAGTCTCAAGTCCGTAGACTCTATTCACGTGTAATTCCTACACAGTTATTCTAATTATTTCTTTTCTCACAGTCAAAATTTAGTAGTAGAGCCCTGGCTGGATAGCTCAGTGGATTGAGCACGGGCTGGGAACCAAAGGGTCCCAGTTCGATTCCCAGTCAGGGTACATGCCTGGGTTGCAGGCCAGGTCCCCAGTGGGGGCCATGTGAGAGGCAACCACACATTGCTGTTTCTGTCCCTCTCTGTCTCCCTCCCTTCCCCTCTCTCTTAAAAAAAAAAAAAAATTTAGTAGTAGAATTTCACTAACAGACTGGTATTGACGATTGCTGATTTTCTAAAGTCTGATGAAAGAGAAAGGCAAGAGTAGGGGAAAAACCCTAACATTCTGTGACATATTTTCCACTTGGAGTAAACATTACGCAGGGAGCTGTTCCACGCCAGCTGGCCGGCCACTAGTAACAGATATTGTGGGGTGGATACAATGGATCCGCCACTCCTTTAATTGAGATGTTTTTTTTTTTATTCCATATAAAAACGTTAATAAGCCTGATTCCCTTAGTTCTTTATATTAGATTCCTAACAACTGAACCAGTTTGTGTTACCAATCTCCTTTCCTTCCATTTTACTGCCTCAGTTTTCCAGAACTGGCATATCACTCCTTGTTTCCTATAGTAGCACATATCTTCTTCTCTCCTTCACGCATTCGGAACTTCCTCACTCACCCTTTTTACCTTGAGGAAACTCTTCTTCACTATTAAATATATATATAAATATATATATATAAAAATATATATAAAATATATATAAATATATATATATATATAAAGTCATTTCTTTAAATACTATATTTTAGATGTATATTAGAAAACCTTGCTGCCATTACCACCGCTGTTTAGCCAAGGCCTGACATGCAGTACTCACCACTCAATAAATAGATAAAAAAGAGGAAAATAAAAGAAAACCAACCACAAAACATTCAATCTAGTGACAATGTACCGCAGTGCTTGCATTTTTATACAGCTACCTCCTTGTAGCAGGGCATTTCTGTTTCACTACTTACTTTTTTAACCAGTTCCCATTTATTCATTAATCCAACAATTAGATGTCAAATATTGTGCCATAGTAAAAAATATAACGCTCCTTCCTTTAAGCACTACAGTTGTATTAAACAAAACAGCTATATAACAAAATATTTTAGCATAATTACTATAAAAGAATAATTTACAGAGGGCTATAGTGGTAGAAAGGAGGGCACATATAGTTTTAGATCGCACTCTTTAAATGATTTTTGGCATAACCTCACAAATATTCATTGTTAATTTTATTAATGTTCCTTGTTAAAATTCTTTTATAATTTGCAATGAAATTTCTCATCCATGTTTTTAACTGAAATCATTTTTGAACATATTATATAAAGTATTAAATATAATCTTTTATATAAGGTTTCTTTACCTGGCCACTTCTGAATATACTGAGTAAAATAACAAATCAACCAAATTAATTCTATGCCCAAGGAGACACATACCTACCAGCCCTTCACACCTTTACTTTCTGCTGCACACAAATGGTTTCTATTACTTCTGCAAGGAAGCCCATATATAGTTGATCAGTTTCAGGGCTGTAGTTTAATTATCACAAATACTTTACTATTAATCATTTTCCTAGTAATTTGTTTTTCTATTAAAATAGTCATGCTCATTAATCATCATTGCAATCTAAAGTTTTAAAAAATGAAATATATATCTATCTTCATATAAAATCGACTTTTCTTCTCTTATCACCCACAATTATACTAAGAAAACTCTGTGAGACGACTTGAAACAACTAGTTTCTTTAAGTTTTGTCTCAATATTAAATGTCCTTGGGTGTATCCATCACCATAATGGATTTTGTCATGGCATGATTAAGTGAAGAAGTAATTTTCACTCTTGTAAAATGGCTTTGGTTATGAAAGGATCCTGCTTCTCTCTGGTTCTTTTCACCAAGGTTTTGCTATTATGGAGCACCGTAATTTTCACAATGCTAAAAGGTAAAGAGCGCTAGGTTATCACGAAGTCCTATTAAAACAGGTGAACTTTACTATCTGGTTCTTTATTTTAGACACCCATTACAGTTTGTAAAATATTTCTATATGATTCTGCAGTTTGAATTTAAGGATGCACATGGGCATAAACAGATTTGGATAATGACCAATTATTTTATTCATACATTGAGTACCCACTAAAAGCTAAAAATTATTAATGCTGAACAATGCACACAAAGATAGAGCTAAGAGCATAATAAGCAATGATGTTTTGAAGTATTTTGAACAAAATCTTAGGAAATGAGTACAAATGCAATTAAATGCTCTAGGTGAAAGAACTATGTAAACAAAGAGGAGGGAACTACAACCTGCTCACTCATACTTCTATAAGGCCCTATTTCTGCTGAAGCTTGGAAGGCCAGACGATGACAAAAAACACAAGAAAGAAACTCTAACAGTGAAGAAACTGTACTTGAAAAGGCCTTGGTTTCGAAAAAGCTCAAGTTTCTTGAACACACACAAAGAAAAGTAATGCATTAGAATATTTATCCTACGTTTAAAAAACTGTAAAATTGGATATTTTATTATCACTATGTATATTTTGCAGAACATATTCCATAAAATGAAAATTGGCCCTGGCTGGTGTGGCTCAGTAGATTGCGTGCTGACCTGCGAACCAAAAGGTTGCCTGGTTCGATTCCTGGTTAGGGCACAAGCCTGGGTTGTGGGCCAGGTCCCTGGATGAGGGTGTGGGAGATTCAGTCATGTATTTCTCAGTTTCTCTCCTTCTCTCTCTCCTTCTCATCCCCTGTCTCTAAGAGTAAATAAATTTAAAAAATTAAAAAAAAAAAAGAAAATTGACTCACCTAACAATTTTGTACAATTGCTCTAAAAGCCATGAGTCATTGGTCCATTATGACACAGATAAAAGGAAATGTCCAGATAGTTGTTCATGAATTCAAAGTCAAGATTATATTTTAAAGGTTATAGGCAATAAAAGCACTCTTCCCAGGAACTTCATTTAACTACTAATCATTGAGTTAATATGGTATTGTGTCATTGTAGAAATGCTTTATATAAGTTCATATATGTCAGTGAAGAGTTTGCTTACTTTTCCCATCCCCCTAAATGAAGTCAGACTTTGATAATGACTTCCGCAACAGCGGATGTTCGTGTGGAGAGGAAAGCAGCAGCACTTGGAGATGCTGAGAGTTCACTCACAAGCATATGCCACTCTTATGCTGTCTGCATTTATTATCCTGCCTGGAATACTGTTTATTGAATTAAATATTTTAAAAGTGATATTAAGAAAAAATTGTTTTCTTTTCTCAGATTTTTAAAACTGTCATAGGTCATAACAATATTGAAAGTTTTTCAGTTAAAATACAAAGTTGCAAAATACATGATAAACCTGAGTAAACTTAACAATGCCAAATTTGTAATAATAGTTATTTTACTTTCAGCAGCCAGACTGACTCTGGCTGGCTGTAGGTCTCTGCTCATTGGGAAGGCTTCCCAGAGTCCTTACAATGAAGTGTCAGCAGTGCCTCCCAGGATCCATCATTCCCCAGCCTTCCAGACCTCGTTTCTACTTCGTTTCGTGCTCATTGAACTCTGCTAGGCTGGACTCCAGTTCCTCTGAACTCTAGTTGAACTCCCACCTCAGACCTTCCCCCTCTTACCTCAGACTGCCTGGTTCATCCCCCAAATATCCACATGGCTCACTCTCTCAACCTGCATGTTAATTCGCAAATGTCAGCTTATCACACAAGCACTTTTTTTTTTTTACACAAGCATTTTTTGAGTGGCATAGATAAACTAGCAGCCTCCATTGCCCCAGGACTGCACCCTTGCCACCTGCTAGTTTTCTTATTGTGCCTGATTTTTTCCCATAATACTTTTCATCTCACATATGTATGAGTACACATTAATGTACTTACTGTCTCAACTATGTTTTATGAAAATAGGAATTTTATATATTTTCCTGCTTTGATTCCCAATGTCTAGAAATATTCCACGATTCTAAACTGTAATAATATGTTCAATCAACGAATTCATTTGGGACTTTAGTAGTGTTTCTTTGGGCAATTTTAATTAATTTACAATTAATTGATGAAAACAAACATTGGAGATTATGATATTCACAAAAAATCAGAGATTAAAGGATATTCTCCATTTTTTTACATAGAATATTGTAGCTGATTTCTTTTGAAATAAACATACAAATATATTCAACTAGTTTTAATTTGTATGATTTGCTATTTTTATAATCACACTATTCAAATTTATTTATTTATTTTTAAGATTTTATTTATTTGTTTTCAGAGAGAGGAGAAGGTAGGGAGAAAGAGCAATGTACGGCCACCTCTCACATGGCCCTCACTGGGGACCTGGCCTGCAACCCATGCATGTGCCCTGAATGGGAACCGAACCGGGACCCTCTGGATCCCAGCCCGTGCTCAATCCACCGAGCTACACCAGCCGGGCTCAAATTTATTTTATAAAATTACAATTAAATCAGAAGACCAAATGTGGTAATGAAAATGAGTTGAAACATAGCTATTAACATAATAGGCTAGTTTCTGAGCAACATCAGATGAAAAGAGCTAACACTCTTTTCTCCTCTTATCCAGGCTCTTTGAATGCCTGGCAGGCCGAGAAAGTTTTCTCTGGATAAAAGGAGAAATGGACGGTGCCTTAGAACCAGGGTCAAATGTTAAGGATTCTTGGCATCAACACTGGAGCTTCATGTGAGATTGAAGGCAGACACCTCTCTTTTCCTTTCCTTTTTATGCTTCATGATGCTTGACCCTGTTAGTATTATTCGAGAACTGTCTCTCCTAAATCTCATGCTTATTCTACTCTATTAATGTCTCAAGTCTAGTAGTCAAAATATAAAGTTCAAGTTGTTTAATAATATTCATTGCTGTGTCGATCCACCGCTGGGTGCAGCAGTCCAAAACAAAGCAGAGGAGGAGACATCAGTGAGAGAAAGTTCTCCAGAAGCAATCTCCAGTGCTGTCATTAAAGAGCACATCCCTGCCCAGGGAACCAGCTTTCTAGGCAATGTCCTAATCAAAAAGATTCAGCAGTTAGAAGTAAAGAAGGCAAGATGCTAAAACCACTGACCAACAGAGATAATAAAATTGTAGAACAGTAACTGGCCTTAGAATAAGACAGAAGCCAAGTTATTGGGTCCATGGTTTCTGTCTACAATAATATGCTACATATTAGCTTTGCCATAATAATTTTGATTAGTAAAATGGACAAGAAGGATAAGAATCTGGAAGGTTGTGGAGAAGACTGGATAAGATTTAATAACTGGCCATGTAAGAGGTGAGCACTGCCTGTTTCTCATCCTTCTTTTGTATATAAACACATAATACAATCTCAGTGAATACTGGGGAGAGAAATGTCATGATTTCAGTTATGTTCACTGAGCCTCATTTTTAAAAGGAAATAACCTACACACTTTCTCGCAAAATTGTGCAAAACGTGTGCAATTGGTTGAATTTCATGGCTTGCTAAATTTTATCAATGTGGTTGCTTTCACCCAGCACCACCGCTGCTGGGCTGGTTGGTGTTAGTGCTTACCATCTTGTTAACAAGAAAACACAGTGAAGGGATGAGAGAGTTTAAAATGACATCTTTTGTTTTCGAATGAGGAGAAGCTGGAGGGCTGATTTAGATAAAATTGAGTCACATGAATGCCCATGCTTTTCATTAATCCTTTGACGTATGAACTCTATGAAACAAAACTACTTGTGGTGTACTAAAATGTCTCTTTAGCTATAAAGAAAACAGATGTGTCTGCATGTAATCCAACAATTGGAAAAATGAAGGAAGTTAATAACAAAACTAAGAACATGACTCGTTTTCAGTTTTATTATTAAAAAAAAAATCAGGACCCTTAGGAAATATGATTGATCATTTGGGGCATTCAAAAGTGAGTGGATTTTTGGATTCAAAAATATAGAAGGATACGATATTACATATTCAGGAAAATATGTATCCGTTGAATTGCTATTACAATAATCCTTTGAAAATGTGTTGTCACTGTGTGACCATATTTCTTTCCCTTCAGTATGGATATAAACAGTTACGGAGTAATTGTCTTTAATAAAATTAATCCCTGAAGCACATTTGACACATAGGTAATGATAATACTGAAAAACTACCGAATGTCATTTGATATAAAGTAACTCTGGTTTCCCATGTGTGAAATAAAAGAGAAAAATAAATGTTGGCTCAAGGAAAGACATGTTACTGATGCCTCTGTAAAAATATTAACTTTCTTTTTAAAAATTTATTTTTCAATTATAGTTGATATACACTATTAGTTTCAGTGCACAAGATAGTGATTAGACATTTGTGTATCTCATGAAGTTATCCTGAGAAGCCTAGCATTCATCTGACTGCATACATAGTTATTACCATGCTATTGATTGTACCCCTTATGCTGCACTTTACATCCCCATGACTATTGTAATAATGGGTAATTTGTACTTCTTAACCCCTTTTATATTTTTCACCCATCCTTCCAAACCTCTCCCATTGGTTCTCTGTATCTATAAGTTTGCTTATGTTTTTGTGTTTATTTTTTTAGATTCCAAATACAAAAAATAATTAACATCATTAAAATGTCCATACTACCCAAAGCAATCTACAGATTCAATGCAATCCCTATCAAAATACTGATGGCATTTTTCACAGAAATAGAACAACTAATTCCAAACTTTGTGTGGGGCCACAAAAGACCTCAAATTGCCAAAGCAATCTTGATAAAGAATTAAGTTGGAGATATCACTCTACCCCGATATCAAATGGTACTACGAATTCCAAGTCAGGGCACATGCCTGGGTTGCGGGCCAGGTCTCCGTGAGGGCCATGTGAGAGGCAACCATACATTGCTGTTTCTCTCCCTCTCTTTCTCCCTCCCTTCCCTTCTCTCTAAAAATAAATAAAAATAAAATCTTAAAAAAAAAATATTATATTATTAAAAAAAAATGGTACTACGAGGCCATGGTACTGACATAAATACAGACACATAGATCAATGGAACAGAATAGAGAGCCCAGAATTAAACCTACTTCTATACTGTCAACTAAATTGTGACAAAGGAAGAAAGAATATACTATTGCGTAAATACAATCTCTTCAATAAGTGGTTGTGAGACAACTGGACAGATATATGCCAAAAAAAAAAGGAAACAAACCACTTTTTTACACCATATACAAAACAAACTCAAAAAGGATTAAAGACTTAAATGTAAGACCTGAAACCACAAAACTCTTAGGAGAAAACAGACAGAAAGCTCTTTGATATCACTCTTAGCAACATTTTTTTTTTTTGGATATGTCTACACAGGCAAGAGAAACAAAAGAAAAATAAAACCAATGAGACTATATATATCCAAATAAAATATTAACTATTCAAACACACATCTGAAAGTGCAGGGTTTGTGGTGACAACCTGTGATCCTGGCTTGCTTTTAAAGCTTCCCTACCCCCACTCCCCCCAAAAAATCAAAAGGAAAAATAGATTATTTTATTTTTTAAAATCTAGTTTGTAGTTCTCTCTATTAACAATGAAATCTAGTGGAATATTTTCATTCTTAGTAAGATGAAATTACTGGTTTTAATTTCTGGAAAATTTGAGCAAACATATATAATGAATTTCACAAAATTAAGTACGGCATCCAGATCTCGTGCAGTGAGGTTTCCTGGTTTTACCACTTTTTGTGAGACAGAAAGTGCTGGGAGAACTAATGGACGCCTGATGCGACCCATCTCTCTCCTGCTCCAGGCTTCTCATTTCACTCCCTCCCTGGGATCTGGATGGGCCCAAATCGCACAAAACAATTCTAAGCTTTAATTTAAATTCCATTTCTATTTTACTGCTCTCACCCTAATTTAGAAAAGCAAGCCGATAATCACCAGACTTACTTAAAAGCCAAAATGAGTTGCATTAATGTCTGAACAAAACTACTTATCTCAATATCTACATATAATTGACATAAATATAATTCTATAAACATTTTGATTATTTTACATGGTTGATTTTTCCTTTGAATGGTATATAAAATTACTTGATTATCACAATACTTTTATACATGAGCACACATATATATAATATTTAGTTATTCCTTCCAAAATTTCCTTATCTTAGTAAATGGTATGACTATCCAATTGTTCAAGCAAAGGAAAATACAAACCAAAAATAAGACACTATTTTTAAATCCTCATAGTTTCTAATCTCCCACAGGTGATTTCCATTAGTTTGTCCTATTATTTCTACCCTCAAAGTAGGTTTCAGATCCTTTCATTTTTCATCATAATTGCCAACCTACCATCCAAACCATCATTGCTTTTCTGCTCTTAATATAATATTCATCATACCATGCTCCCTACTTCCACTCTCTCTCTCTACACAGGAGACAGCATCATCTGTGTAGATATAAGGTTATATTACTTCACTACTTAAATATAGTCAATGACAGACACTGTAACTGATCTCCTTGGCTCCATATACTTTAGTTCCTGTTTAACTTCTCTCCTCCCTCAGTATTGTGCCCTTTCTATGCTGTCCTTGTTTCCAGATTTGCAAATTTTATGCCCATGACTAACTTTGACAAGACTGCTCTTCCACAGGCTATTGGAATGGATGATTTCTTCTCATCCTCAAGAATCATGAGGTTCACCCTGATTACACTAACTAAAAGAACTCCCATAGTCTCTAGTAATCATCTATCACATCATCCTGTTTTTTACCTTAGAATTTCATTTTACTACTCATATCACTTTATTGTATATATTTGCCCCCAAAAATGTTTCTTGAAGTGGTAATGGAAGCAGGAACAAAAGGACAACAAAAAAATTTCTCATTCACTAGCAATTAGAATAATGTTTTTGCATGTCAACAAAACTTAATATTTGTTGATTCAATGAAATAGTAAATTATCATTTTTATTAGTATTATGAAATTCAAATATATTAAACCAAAAAATGTGTTCTTTTCTTGAATGAAATATTTTGTTCACTGACATTATTAGTCATTCTCTGTTCACTTATTTATTTATATCATTTATTATAAATATCAAATATGTGTAGTGTCTCTTTGTTGGCACTGCCTGACTTCCAACCTATGGGCAATCAATCACAAATTTCAGTGAGTTCTAAGTAGTTAATGCATCTTAAGATTCTTCTTCTCTTAGAACCCCACTTTAGGCCCTTATGTATACATCTTTTTTGTTTGTTTGTTTTTATTTATTTTTTTTTAATAATTACTTTATTGTTGTTCAATTACAGTTATCTGCATCCTCTCCCCTCCCCTCCTCCCTCCCCCTCCAACCCCACCTCCCTCCGCAGCCTCCCTCCTCCCCCTTGGTTCTGTCCCTGTGTCCTCTATAGTGGTTCCTGAAAACCCTTCTCCCCATAGTCCCCTCCCGCCTCCCTTCTGGCTAATGTTAGATTGTTCTTAATTTCAATGTCTCTGGTTATGTTTTGCTTGCTTTCTGCTTTTGTTGATTATGATACAGTTAAAGGCGAGATCATATGGTATCTGTCCCTCACCGCCTGGCTTACTTCACTTAGCATGATGCTCCTTATGTATACATCTTAACGAGTGTTAAAATCTCTTAGTTGGTCAAACTCTTTTTATTTTTATTTCTCGATTGTGCTTCAACATTTTAAATAAATCTTCCAGGGTACCACTTTCTCCTTACCATTCTCCTACTCAAACGCTTCTATGAGTCCTCTGCAGTTTATTGACTAAAGTAAAAACTCCTTTGGCATTTCAAGCTCTGTGGAAGTGTGTCTCAGTGTATATTTCTATCTTATTTTCTCCCTTTCACTATGCATACATTGTTTTTTTGTGTGTATGTGTGTATAGAAAAATTGTACATGTTCCTAAGGCTACATGCTTCCTTAATATATATCCTTCCTATTTAAATTTTGTCTGTCTCTCAGAAAATAGTTTAAATCCTTCTGTAGCAAGCCCAGTCTAGAGTCTGGATTCTTCAATAAATTATCTGTAAATAACCCCAATATTTCTTTCTAGTCATATTTGCATCTATTCACCTTCCAAAACACTTGTTCTAGAGACAGATTTAAGAAGCATTACAATGTAGTAGTGAAAAGAGCAGTTATTTTTGGATTTCACAGACTTGAATAAAATCCAAGTGCTAATACTTTCATACTGTCTTGGAAAAGTGAGCATTGGAACTACCTACTCATAAAACTAGACTAATAGGAATTATGTAATAGGATGGTTTTGAGGATTATACAAACAATACGTACTTGTATGCACCTATTGTGATCCAGTATACATAGTTATTCCATCTCTAATTCTTTCACTGGGGAGTAACTTTTTTTCCAAGTTTCAGTTCAGTTTTCATCTGTTCCAAAGCGGCTTCCATGGACATGACACTCATGTTTGCTTTCTTCTCCAAGTGTGTGAAATAATGGTTTTGCTGCCATTTAGAATGATTTTGTCTTTTACCCTCTCAATATCTGTTATATCTTTTAGTTTATTTAGATAACATACCAGCATTTACTGAGCATGTGCTACATTTCAGCACTGTGCTAGACATTTTCACCCACATTAGAAATGAGGGTAACATTGTTTCGTTGATGAAAAACTCTGAACATGCAATAAATCATCCAGAGTCCCACAGCTTCTCAAAGACTGAGGATTCAAACTCATGCCTATAAATTTCATTCTCATGGTTGTTAAAAATGATTGCAATTTATGTTTTGTTTTGTTCCTTATTGTGTCAAAATGACTATAAATTTCTTATAAAAATTAATACTTTGTACAGTTTTTTAAACCATAATATTCACTTTTACAGTCCAAAATGCGTTTATGCTCCTGGTCAAAACAGTTACTGCATAATTTGTTCCCAGAGGTTTGAAACATTCAGTGAAACTTTTTAAAACTTTGATTGCATGATGTATTTTTTTTTTAGAAAGTTATTGTTTGAGAATAATGTCTTTTTATACCAGGAAATAGTTATCCTGAATGACGTTGAAAACTCCCCCCCCTTTTTTTTTACAATACATTTTAAAGTAACAAGCCCTAAAAAAAAAAAAAAAGTCTATGTCTATAGACATAGACACATATATTTTATTAAAATACTTGACTATATATATATATATATAAATTTTATATATACAAATGTGTATATGTAATTTGTATATTTTAAAATTAAATTACTATCAAGGCTATTCTTCTCAACATTTCCTTTGAATTTTTAAGAACTCCATTGTGGTGGTATATATATCACCAAACTGTCCCTCTGATACACATTTCAGAAAGTTGAATTTAAGTGTCTTAGCCTGAAGTCGTACTCTTTAATTTTAGGGAGATCAGCAAGTCTCAGTATCCTGGCCTCCATTCTTTCCTTCCTTCCTTCATTTGCTGCTTTATTTTTGTGGGGAAAAAATAACCTAATTACAACTAAACACTATTGAAAAGAACAGCTAAAATTGTGGGTCTTGGAGGGTCCTAATAGTGAACCATAACTTAGTCTTAACTTTGCAGTCACAGGAAGTTAATAATTTTTAAAAATTCAAGGAATGGTTCTCTGTACTCAGGTTACATAATATTAAAAAAAATGGGTTCTCTACAGTTTAAAATTTGAATGTCATTAGAGTGAGAAATGAAGTTACTAAGAAATAGACTATTTTTCATAGGATCTTCTTTTTCACAATAAGAAAATACCGTGAATATATAAGCTATTTATGCTTTAGGGAAATCACTATTAATATTGAAATGTACAATTACTTGTACTTGTTAAATACTGCAAATAACGAGGAACGCAGACAAGTAACGGTGCTTATGTTAACAGGAACCCTAAATTTCAAACATTTAGCTATTAAATACTCGTGTAATTAATGATCTTGATGTGCATTTTTAATTACCTTTACATTTGGAGCCCACTTTTTGCTGTCTTTATAACCAAAAGTATTCATGTTCAAAGGCAGCACCAAGAATAACCAGAGCAATGTCCTTGCAGCTTATAAAACAGCACCGTCCTTACCATCCCACAGAACCACCTGAGAGAAGCACCAATTACATTAGGACACTAACTTATTTTATAACTAGAAATCGTCTGATTACACACAAACAAGAATTATACTTGGAGTTTTGAGTAACTGCCTTGAGGAATTTTGTAATCAACCTGCTGGCTAAAAACTCTGCAACAGAAAGGCTGTTGAAAATAAGATTAAAAGAAGCTTTTATCCAGGAAAGGTATGGCAAGAGGTTAACTATTTCCCTTGGTTTTCAAAAAGGTCAGTCACAGAGTAGGTAAATAATGAAAGTAAATAGAATTGATTATCGCTGGTGGCGAATACAGTGGAGCAGGACAGCTGTCTGTGTAGGAAGAGTACCCTGCAGCTTCATAGGCCGTTTGGAACATTTGCTGAAGGCCAGAGGCCTCTTTCCCTGAGAACTTTGGCAAACGGCAGCGTTTGTAAGTGTATGTGAATAAATAGAGTGGAAATACTAATTTGGATAAAGCTGAATTTACAATTTATTTGTGGTCAACTAAATATTATTCTAAAATTTTACAAACACAAAAATGTAATACTACATGGCAGGCATTTTGATTTATTTATTTATTTTTTTCATCTTTCCCCCTGTGCCTCACTCCTTTTGTTTTGGAAGAGCTTCGATATTTTTTAGAGGTTTGTCTTCCATCTGCCACAATTGCCCAGCTCCGGATTAGTCTCTAGATAGACCATTGATTTTCAGACCTGACTGTAAATTATAATCACCTGGATACTTTTTTTTTTTTTAAATGATTTTGAGAGGGAGAAGGAGAGAGAGAGACAGAGAGATTGAACCTGCAACCTTGGCTTATCAGGACACCACTGACTGACTGAGGTACCTAGCTGGGCCTTACCTGGCTGGGCCTTACCTGGACATTTTTAAAATTAATAATGCCTGGGCTCTAGCATGAGATACTGTGACTTAATTATTCTGAGCTGGATCACAAGAATTTACAACTAAGAAACCTCCATGTGATTCTAAAATGAGGGAATGACTGACAGTCAATAGACTAGAGAGTTGCCATGGAAACACTCTTTCTCTGCCAGTGATTGCCTTTGGTATGGGCACATGACCAATTTCTAGCCAAGGAAATATAAGAAGAAATTCACTTGAGGGTCTCTTAGGAAAATCTTTCTTACTTTTTTTTAAATATAAAAAGGAATTTGCAGGAACAGAAAGTTCATTTGCAACTCATGGACATTGTTGTCAGGGCAGCAAGGTTGTGGTCGAGAAGTGAATGTGTGTAAGAGAAGCCATCGCAAAGCCAATATGGCCTCATGGAGTAAAGGAAGAGTTCGGGTTCTTGAGGACATTGTTAAGTCATGAATGAAGCAACTGTCAAATTACTATATGCTTAACCTTGTTATAGGAGTTAAGTCATTTACTAGCTGCAGCACTCTTGCTGATCTAAGCTTTGAAGAAACCAGTGTTGTTAGCTCCTTAAAAGAATAAAATTTACGACATATTTATATCACTCAATAAGTATTTATTAAGCTCCTGTTATCTGCCAAGAACTGTTTTAATTGCTGGGTTTTATACTGGAGAACAAAACAGAGAACTCTGTTGTCATGAAATGTACTTTTTAGTGGGGGAATATGAATATAATAAATAATTAAAATATATTTCATAGGGATAAGTAGTAAAGAGGAAAAACGAGTAATCAGAAAAGGGCATGAGGAATGCTAAATGGTTCATTTTGGGTAAAGTGCCACAAAAAACCTCACTAGGAAGGTGATTTTCTGAATAAAGACCTAAAGAAAACAAAAGAGTTAGTGGATGTGGATACAAAGCAAGAGAACAGCAACCCTGACATGTTCCAGGTACAGCAATGGGGCAGGGATGTTGAAGCTGCATGAGTGGGAAGAAAAAGAGTAGAGATGAAGCTATATAGGTAAGGGGAGCCCAGATCTGTGAAGAGCCCTACAAACCAGAATAAGGACTTTGACCTTTACTTTCAATGACCTGGGAAGCCAGGGAAAGTTGTTCATTAGAAGATATGCTCTCACTTTTATTTTTTAACAGTAGCACTCTAGATGCACTTTGATGAATGGGTGGGGGTAGAGGAGTATGGGGAAGTGAGAAAGAAGTATATTAGTGAAGAGCTACTGTGATAATCTGATCTTGGTAATTTTGCTGAATATTGGTAAGGTTGTTACACCTGGGGTGGTGAGACAATTTCTGGATAAAATTTGGGCATTAGAAACAACACATTTTGGCATTTTATTAAATTTATATATAGTTTTGGGATAACAAACTTCCTAGGAACACTAATTATGAATCCATCTCTTTTTCTCTTTCTTTCCTCTTAATTACCACACTCCACACTACAGACCTACAGTAAGGTTTTCATGAGCGGTGTGATTCTGCTCCCATCCTCCCTTTCTCAACTAACAGATCTGATCAAATTCCTATGAAAAGAGGAAGCAACAACCAAAGGCAAATGCCCTTTGGTAATCTAAACCTACAATGTGCAACTCTCTGGTAAGAATCTCGTGGAATATAGTTAGAAAATCATGTGGTGTTCTAACAATCAAGTCCTGTCATCTAAAAACAAAACAAAACAATTCTATCTAAAGACATTTTTTCTGTTCTCCTCTAGTCTTCTACTTCAGAAAAAGTGTCACCATTCCATACATAAAGTTCACAGTAGGATATTAGTTGCACTTTACAAGAGAATTCAAAATTCAGTATTTAGCTTTTTTAAAATCTTCACCTGAACATATATGTTCATTGATTTTAGAGAGTTTAGAGAGAGAGAGAGAGAGGAGGAAGAGAGAGAGAAAAGGAAAGAGGGAGAGAGGGGAAGGAAAGGAGAGAGAGAGAGCATGAGAGAGAAACATTGATGTGAGAAAGATCAATCAGTTGCTTCCCATATGCACCTCGACCTGGGGATTGAACATGCTACCTAGGTACGTGCCTGACCGGGGATCAAACCTCAAACCGGCGACCCTTGGGGGCAAGATGCTTCAACTGAGTAAGCCACCCAGCCAGGTCTAGTTTTAGATAAAAAAAAAAATGTCCGTCTCTTTCATGAAAGAATAAGACTCCAGCTAGACTAAAGCTATATCTTGGACTTGGCAAGAGTGATTTTTAGGTGCAAAAGAATACTGCATTAAATTATATATGAGATTATTATTTAAAATGTAGATTCCCCATTGCCTCAACATCAGAATTCTAATTAATAGGTATTGAAATTTAACTGGAACTCCAGGTAATATTTAATTACATAAAGAGGCATATCTTTAGAGGATTAAATATATTTTTGACTCTACACATTTTCAAAGACTGGGTACTCATTATATCCTAAAAGAAAATAGTAACCTCCCAAGGCACAGTTTGTAAAGTGTAAATTGGCTTTTAACCTTGAATTGGTTGTTTATTTTAGTCTCGATTTTTTTTGAGTAGATAAGTGAGATTTTTGCCTACAAAAGTTGAAATGAAAACATAGAGGACAAAACCTGATCCTCTATGAAACTCTCTGGAGGCTTTTAATCAGCTACTGTGACATTTCATTATTCTCACTTTTTTTTAGCAGTAGAAAATAATTTTTTGTATATCTCTCAGAAACTTCAATAGGCAATGAAAGTCTTTTATTTATGGACAATCTTTATCCTAGGAAACTGAATGACCTCACTTTGTACATTGATGGGCAAGAATGAGTGATGGTACAGCAGGCTGTTCTGAAAGGGACTCAAGAAGCTTAGGTCTTTGACAGGTTGCAGGGCACCAGGAACTCTAGGAATGTAGCAAAAATGAATGTATTTACTTATTAGTACTTGAGTAATGGGATGGTTGATTGATTCACTCAATAAAATTTTGAGTATGTAATTTGCTCTAGGTTAGATTTTATATAGAAATGTAGAGGAAAATAAAAAGTGAAGTGGTGTATTTTTCTGCAGTTATTTTAACTCATATTCTTCCACAGTTAGATCAAATGCATCAAAATTTACGGGATGTAGTGAAAGCAGTACTAACGGGAAAGTGGTTAACATTTACGTTAAAAAAAAGAAAGTTCTCAATAAATAACTGAAACTTATGCCTTGAGGAACTAGAGAAAAACAAACTAAACCAAAGTCAGCAGAATGAAGGAAGTAATAAAGTTAGAGAAGAGAGAAATAGAGAATAAATAGAAAAACAATTTCAAGTGGCAAAGCACAGGGCCAGGTGAGAGTCAGTATGCTGACCCAAAGCAAGACTAGGTTGTCCAAGCATCTGCGGCACAGGGAGTTCATGCAAAGGAGACTGGACTCGAAAACCAAGAAACAACTAGAATAGGATGAAAAGAAAATCATTACTGAAGAGCACTGGTACTTGGATTTGCCAGAGCTTAAAGAGAAAGAGACTTACAGAAGAGCAGAATCTCTTGTTTTGTGATGACCTTATCTATGGAAGAATGTCATTCAGAGAATTTAATCCTGAGGCTGAGAAATTATTGCTTCAGATGAATGCTAAAAACGAAGAAGACTTGAAGATAAAATAGTGGAACCTGCTGTGTCAGACAAAGAAATGGCTAGAAGATATGAGACCTTGGTGGGGGCAACTGGAAGGAAGTCTGCAAACAAAAAAAAAAAGTGTGCTGATTATAAAGAAGATGAAATGGAGACATAAAACCGATTAAAGTAAAAAGACCTCCTAAAAGCCTCAAGGTTAAAATGGATATGGCTCAGGGATGCCTTGTGAGTGTTAACATATTTTGAAAGTTATTTTGATGATTTCTCTGTAATTATTAATATTATAATGTTTATTTATAAACAAATTTATAATTTTTGGACAGTGCTGTTTTTGAAACAACTGTGTGATGGATGCTATACAACCTTTGCTTAATGGTATTCATCAGGAGTGAATTTTTAGCCCTTGATCTTCAAATGTACATTGGTTTGTGGTTGCTTCCTAAAGATTTTTTTACCTCAGATTTTTTAAAAATTATGTCTCTTTATTCACTAACCTTGAATTGACTAATAAATTAGTACCAGTGTTTTCATTGTTCTTATGTTTACACTTTACATTAAATTATTATGTCAAGCCAATTCATAGACACATTTTGGAATTAAATGTTATGATAAGTTATATGTAAATTCATCAAGAGCAAACAGGTCTCTCTTGCCTAAAGTATTTGCATGCTACCAAGTCATTGTCAGTTTGTGGAACTGTTTTTTTATTGTTGTTTTGTTTTGTTTAAAGCCTTTAATCAATAAAAAATGATAAATGTTCTTTTTTTAAAGATTTGTTTATTTATTTATTTTTAGAGAGGGAGGGAGAAAAACATCACTGTGTGGTTGCCTCATGCGCACCCCCTACTGGGGACCTGACCTGCAATCCAGGCATGTGCCCTGACTGGGAATAGAACTGTTGGCCCTTTGGTTTGCAGACCAGTGCTTAACCCATTGAACCACATCATCCAGGGCTATGACAAATGTTCTTATAGGGGTATCCAAACTTTTGGCACCTCTGGGCCACACTGGAAGAAGAATTGTCTTGGGCCACATGTTAAATACACAGACACTAAAGAAAACAAACAAAAAATCTCATAATGTTTTAAGTAAATTTACGATTTTGTGTTGAGCCGCATTCATAGCCATCCTGGGCCATGGGTAGCCCGCAGGCTGCAGGATTGATGCCCCTGAAAAGAGTTAGTGTTTTGAAAAAATCAACAAAGTCAACATACCCTTAGTTAGACTAAATAAGAAAAGACAGAGCCCAGCTGGTGTAGCTCAGTGGATTGAGTGCGGGCTAGGAACCAGAGGGTCCAGGTTCGATTCCCAGTCGGGGCACATGCCTGGGTTGCGGGCCAGGTCCCCAATGAGGGCCATGTGAGAGGCAACCATACATTACTTTTTCTCCCCTCCCTTCTCCTCTCTCTGAAAATAAATAAATAAAATCTCAAAAAAAAAAAAAAAAAGAAAAGACAGACTCAAATAATTAAAAATAAAAATGAAAGTGAAACATACAAGTGATGTCACAGAAATAAAAATAGCTATGAGACTACTACAAACAGTTGTACAGACATTGGAGAACCTAGAAGAAATGGATCAACTCCCAGAAACCTATTTTACTATAGATGAATCATGAGGAAATAAAAATTTTGAACAGACCTATAACTAGTAAAGGAACTGAATAGTAGTTGAAAAACACCAAAGAAAGAAAAACGCTGGACCTGATGGTTTCACTGAAGAATTCTACCTCACATTTAAGAATTAACATCAATTCTTCTCAAACGTGCAAAGAAAATTCTATTACATGATACAACATAGATGAGCCAGGAGAACATTATTCTAAGCAAAGTAAGCCAGTCACTCCCACAAAATATGATTCCACTCATATTCTAAATCATAGTATCAATTTTAGAAGATTTGCCTATTTTCATTTTCTGCTACATATGGTACATTTAGATTCCTGGGGCCCAAATCAGAACTTATATTAGACACGCTGGAGTATAATTAAGAAAATTCATCCTGCCTTGGCTGATGTAGCTCAGTGGATTGAGCGCGGGCGGGGAACAACAGGGTGCCGGTTCGATTCCCAGTCAGGGCACATGCCTGGGTTGCAGGCCAGGTCCCCAGTGAGGGCCATGTGAAAGGCAACCATACATTGCTGTTTCTCTCCCTCTCTTTCTCCCTCCTTTCCCCTCTCTCTAAAAATAAATAAATAAAATCTTAAAAAAAAAAAAAAAAAGAAATCATCCTGTACTTCACACTTGCCTGTATACACAAATAATAACACTTGCTCTCTTCTGTCCTTTGGCAAGAAGGAATAGATACATTTTATCTACAGTTGCCTTTTATACTCTTACTTGAAAGATTAAATGCTTTCTATGCCTATTCTGAATTCTGCACTTCTATTAAAATGCTGGTTTGGGTGGTAGGTCAACAAGGAACTATATTTCAGGGATCCCATTAATTTTCTAAATGTAATATAAAATATTAAGTGAACATACTTGTTCCCTCTGGGGAAAGAATATAATACCTTCATTAGATTCTCAAACAGACTTGTGACATAAGGAGAAAAAGTCCTTTAAAAACCATTAATATGTAATTTTTTTCAAGATAAATAATTTCCTTTTATCTAAACTATTCCATTGATAGACAGTCAATTGCAACCAGGACTGGAACTTTACAGTCCTATTAGTGTGGTAAACTGATAGTTCTGATCGATAATGTTTGTGTCACTTTAAGTCAAACTTAGATGTCCTGTTCATTTTTTCACATTATTTCAAATATGATGTTACTGTGACATTAAACCTCTTCATTCCACTGATTTTCATACTTTCTTTTTCTCAAATTGCAATACTTCCATAATCCTTTGCAACAATATGTACAACAGAGAACCAAATGGAATTTAGGAGGGTTGCAAAGACAATTCTGGGATTGGTAAAGGTTATTGAAAGTTCATTTAAGGAAGAGAAAGAAAAGAGTTGGAAAAAAAAAAAAGTCTGTATGTTCTCTAGGTAGAGAAGAGAGAGGAGATGGTCAAATGTGGGTCTTTCTCTGCACTGTGGTTCTTGCTTTTCTATCTCCTATATGCTTTGCAGAATACCTGCCCCGCAAATAGGAAGCTCGTATGGATGATGCTGATAGCACTAAAGATGCAAGTGGATTTTTAACCCACGTGAGTGTTCAAAGGAAAAACAGATGGCCATTTCTTAGAAACTAAGTGCATTCCTCCAGAGATAGTGTTAAACATATTTTAACATTCCACTGGAGCAGATAATGCAGATAATCAGGGTAATTACAACTCTTCAAAGACACAAGGCATAGGTCTAAGCCAACTTCCTTTACTTCAAATTGTAAAAATTATGAATTTCTAAGGGGAACTTTGGCAAAGTAATTATTTTATAAGACAATATTTACAACAGTGGCATGTGAGCTTGAATAGGTTGTCTACTTCAATATTATGTTCAAATGTCAATTATATAATTTACATTAAGTGGGTAAAATCAGATGGCTTCTATTTCACATGAAAACTGATAAGTTGAAAGAAAAGCTATCAAGCTGGTTTCCAGACCCAAAAAATAAATAAGTGCACAAGCATACACACATATACCAAATAAGCAGAAATACTACACATATATCAAATAAGCAGAGATACTAAGTGATTTAATTTGATGTCATTTTAGAATATTTCAGCCCTTCATCATGGATGTCCAGCCCAACTGGCCTTTCAAATGACACTAGCACCAGCTATCATTTGACAGCAGTGACATGTAAGATGACCAGCATGAACAGCCCAGCTGAGCCAAATCAACCCAGAAAATTGTGAGGGCAAATAAAATTGTATGATACTGAATCACTAGGCCGTGGAGTGATTTATCATACAGCAATAGATAATAGAAAGGCCCATCATGGCAAAATCGCTTGACCCTGCTCTCGGTTTGCTTTTCACTCACCCACGAGATGACTCAGTTGAGACAGCTAGACCACATGAGGGCTGGCTGGGCGTCTCAATCCCTCCAACACTTTATCTTCACATGGGTAATTCAGGCTTCCTTAGAATATGGTGGCCTCAGGGTAGTCAGACTTCTTACAGTGGTGGCTCAGGGATTCTAAGGGCACAAAAATGTAAACAAATATAGCACCTTTAATCTTGGAATTGACGCAGGATTACTTCAACAGCAAATGTGTTCACTGAAATACAGTAGCAGAACCAGCTCAGATTCACTGTAGGATGTAACTAAGCAAGGAAAATACAAGTAGGCATAATTTATTTGATGACACTCTTTGAAATCTAGCCATCACACTGCACTCCTCTACATAGTACAAAAAGCAAAAACAACAAAAATTAACATCAATGTTGAGACTGTTGCCAATAATTTACTTATTAAACCATTATGTTTTATATGGATATATAAACAGTTATTAATGTTTGAAGGTAACATACTTCATTAAAGGGCACAGGTAGTATTTATGGTAAAATAGCCAGAGGACTTGGCTCAGTCTGATTTACAAATGTTTCCGTGTTCGTGACAGGCACTGTGTATTGCTGTAACTGGGAAATCCTTGAACATTTCTTTGATCTACTGTAGATCTTGTTGCTTGCTCACTGGCTTGTCATAGAAGCATAATTTTGAGAACATAATATGCACATTACCAATTTAAATGATTTTAGCTTAAGTTCCTGCTTTGTATCATAGCTACGTCTTTATGGCAACACCAAGATTGTGACATAATCACTAACCTTCAGACCAGATACACTGGATTTTTTATATCCAGTTCTCTTTTCTGATCCTTGAAACAATTGTGTGAAGATAACATATAACAGCATTTTCATGACCCACAGAGCTAAATGGTGTCTTTTTCTTGGATTAAAATGAATGATATATATGTGTAAATAATCGATAAAGGACCATATGTAAATGAGAGATTTCTACCCAATTTGTAGAAGGACAGAAGGAAAGAGGAAAAGTGTAGTAAGCAATAGAGACAGAGGAAAACCTCAATGGCTTTCCTTACCAGTAGGAAACCAGAAAACAGAAGACAAACTTTCCAGATTTCTTAAAATGGTTTTCCTCAGTGTATCTCATGGATAAGTCTGTTGATGGTCAGTTGAATAAGGGTACATGAAGTCCTGGATGTCAGAGACCCTTTACTCCGTGGCAGCAAACTGCAGGGTGACTATGCTTTACATTTATATAATTTTGACTTTTGGTTGCTTTTTATTCACTATCCAGACTTAATTTCACTTCAGGGTATTTATCCAAAGAAATCAAAACAGCATTATTTATAATAGTAAAGATATGGGAGCAATGTACGTGTTCATGAATAGAAAAATGGATAAAGCTAAATATCACTCAGTCATAAAAAAGAATAAAAATCTTGCCACTAGCAACAACATGGATAGAACTAGAAGCTATTATGCTAAGTGAAATAAAGAACTAGAACTAGAAACCATTACGCTCAGAGAAATATAAATACCATATGATTTCACTTATGTGTGGACTCTAAAACCATAAACAAACAAACAAAACAGAAACAAACTCATAGATACAGAGAACCCTTTAGTGCTTGCCAGATGGAAGGGGATTGGGAGGATTGGTGAAAAAGGAGAAGGAATTAAGACATACATGTTGCCAGTTATAAAAACAGTCCTGGGATGTAAAGTACAGCTTAGGGAATATAGTCAATAATATTATAGCAACTATATATGATATTAGATGGGTACTGGACATATTAGGGTAATCACTTAGTAACAGAAATGTCAATCACTATGGTGTACCCCTGCAACTAATATACCATTATATGGCAACTATAATTAAAAAATTAAAAATGTATATATTAAAAAAAGACCATAGAAGGCCCCAGGTACTCTCACTGTGGGGTTTCCAGCATACCTCATAGGAATGTATTAAAAGCTATCTGCATCCCACATTGAATATAAACGATATGTAATTATGTGAGAGAAAATTGACTTGTGGTTGATGAGCTGGCATTGGTACATTTTTGAGACATTTAATTAGACATTTATTAATTCTTCATAATATATATGGGGAAACTGCTTTGAGCCAGGCCTTGTGTTAGGTATAGAGGAAGGAACCATCATTAAGAACAACGATAATAATCTGATACCAAAATTAATTTTTAATGGAAGAGCAGATACTAAAATAAATTTAAAATGTAATATCATAAGTGCTTTCCGAGTGGTATGTATAGCATTCTCCAGAAGCACAGAAAACTTAGAAAAATATTTGGGGATTTCTTGGCGGAAGATGTTCTAGAGTGTATTCTTGAAATACGTGATATGTCTGTAAATTCTACCTTTTGATTGAAGGGAAAAGATCAGTGTGGAAATGTCTTTATAAAGCCATGCTTTATCAAACTTTTGACAAAACTTTTCCTTTTGGCGTGCCAACCACTGTGTCAGTCTCTGATTGTTGCTATAATAAATCACCACAAAATTAGTTGCTTAAACAACACCCATTATCTTATCATGTCGTAGGTGAGAAGTCCAATATGGCTCTCCCTGGCTAAAATTAGGGGGTTGGCAGGGCAGCTGTCCTTTCTGGAGTCTTTGGGGGAGGATCAGTGACCTTGGTCATTCAGGCAGCTGGCAGAAGTCAATTATCTCCTATTGCAGGAATGTGTTCTGTCTCCGTGTTCTTGCTGACAATTTCGGAAGCCTTTCTTACTTTGCGGAAGCAACCCTCCATTCTTGGTCCTTGGCTTCTTCCCTCCCTCCTCAAAGCCAGCCACTGTGGACTGAGTCCTTTGAACATCTTATACCTCTTATTCTGTGTTATTGTTCAGGTTCAATGTTTACCTTGTTCCAGTTTTTAGGATGTATGAGATTAATTACAAGGATTATCAAGCATCATCTCCCCATCCTTAACCTTAGCCAAATGTTCAAAGGCTCTTTTGCCATTAAATGTAACATGTTCACAGGCTACTTGGATTAGGACTTGGGCATCCTTAAGGGACCGTTATTCTACCTATCATAACTGCCTCCTACTGACATCAAACATTTGACATGCGAACTCCACAGAGAACAATAACCATTTTTAAATCAGCAGTAATTCTTGCTATGTTTTGTAAATTTCAATGGAAGTGTGCTTTAAAGCATCGTCTCTGGGAGATGAGAATGTTGACACAAAAGTTAAAAACATAATTAAGTAGCATTGAAAGAGCCAAATTTTATGAACAGATTTAAGGATTAAATACTGTGTTTTTGTTGACTTTATAAAATTATCAAATAAAAGTCATTATTTATATTTGTCTTGCTATTTACCATATTTTATCTTACCTGATACCTACTGTAAATACATGATGAATCTACCATGGATACTATTTCTTCAATTGTATAAATTAAATAAGTCAGCGCCCGGCTGGTGTAGCTCAGTGGATTGAGCATGGGCTGGGAAACAGAGGGTCCCGGTTCGATTCCCAGTCGGAGCACATGCCTGGGTTGCGGGCCGGGTCCCCGGTGAGGGCCATGTGAGAGGCAACCATACATTGCTCTTTCTCTCTCCCTTCTCCTCTCTCTGAAAATAAATAAAATCTTTAAAAAAATTAAATAAGTCAGGTTCATAGAAATTAGTGATTTTGTCTCAGTTGGTGGGAAAGCAAGTAAAAATCTATTAGTCCAATATCCTAGCCATATAAATGTGTGGAAATAAACACCTTAGGTTTTTACCACTTCCAAATAAACTCAAGACTTTTTATGATTTTGATTGTAGTTGCTCTGGTGCTTGTTTTGGGGGAAGGGGTGGGACAGTAGTTAGGGATAAAGTCTATTTTACATATTGTGTGAAGAACAGAATAACATTCAAATATTCATTTAATAATAAATTATATTCTGATGAGAACCTAGTATCTTAAATATATAATAGAAGGTAGAATACGTTACTACTGTATTTGAGAGAAATGTCCATGATGAAAACGAAATGTTTTATACATAAATATGTAACTTCATAGTTACTGAGTTAAATAAAAAATATCAAAGTCTTGAATTGTTTTACTTTATTATCAAATTGGTACATAGTGCATGAAATAGTGAAGCAAAGAACGTCATTTAGATAGATAAGTGAAAGAATTTTATTAAGGAAGCATGAAACATTTGGAGTGAAGCTCTCACCATTTCTCTTTCTATCTTCATCCAAAGAAATCAAAATTTCTCAGGCCTTGTAACCACAAAGAGTCACTGATAAAGATGAAAGAAAAAGGGACTCATAGATCTTTCTTTAAGAGTCATTAACACAGGGATTTGGACTTATGTTTTATAGAAAGACATGGGTAGTTTAAATGTCCTTTAATGTGTCTTTTGACTATAAGATACTAACAAAATATTTTTTTCCTAACCTATTGCCAGAGAAGTCCTTAGACAGTTTCCTTTTCTTCTTTAATAAAATAAATACTTTTTTCTGTTTGTTTCAGGTTTCTGGTTTTATTCTGAATATAGTAAGCACAAAAACTTGAAACACATCGCAAAGGTTTTTTTTTTTTTCATCCATTATGAATCTGAAGACTCCTTTATAATGAGAATTTCTGTTTATTTATTCAGAAAAGGGCTTTATAAGTGGTTTGCAAATAGCAGTGATCCTGGAAATGACATATACAAAGAAAAACTTGTCTGAAAGGAAGGTAGACTATTTAGACTTTGTTCAAGTATAATCAAAGTGAAAATGCTTCTTCTGTCTGGAACCATGAAAGTGAAAAAAAATCCATTATTTGGTGTATACAAGATACAGCTTTTGATGCCACACAATCACAGTAAAATTGTTTCAGAGATGTGTTGGTGAAGTAATGGGTTTTGAAACAATGTAATCACAGCAAAGGGAATTTCTGGTCCTTGGCATAATGCAATTTTATGAATAGCCTTATACACTTTGATAAAATTATAAGTTTTAAGTGGAAATGAAGAATATTATATAAGTAGGGAGGATTTTCAATATCCTCCATAGATGACTAAAAAAGAATTCTTGTGATCAGAATTCCATACCTTTACCTCTCAAACCATGGGTAGATAGCTTCTTAAATGTATATTAACAGAATATATGGACCCTATTCTGTTACTGGTAATGAATTTCATGTTTTGGATATTAATTTGGAGAATAAAGTGAATACACCTATTTGGCCTTTCAAAAACAAATTTTGACAAATGTATTTATTGGTAAGATATCTATTCTTACATAAATCTTCATTGTATAGAATACAACGTAATTCCCTGCCAGCTATTTCTTTTTCAGACACTGCTTTAAGGAAGGTTTCACTTTCAAGTTTTTTAAACAATATTTGTTTTAAGTTTTACATCTTTAAAGCATGTAATTTTCTGCAGCCAAAGATTTTCTATTTTCTATTACTTTTGGTGGTTAATGGAGCTATAACTGTGATTTAATTTGCACAATTTTATTAGTTACAAATGTGAAACACTGTCCATGTCAGATTTAGTCTGCTAAACGGGGGGCAACCTTCCACTTTATTGATATGTTTTTCTTTGTGTGCTACTAAATCATTTCACAATAAACTGTCAAGAAAGAAGACTTTCGAGATAGCTTTTACCTCTGCACTACATGTGTTGCTTTATCATCTTGTCAGCTTCAGATATTTTATGCCAGGTTATTCAATAATGGAAGAAAATTGTTAAGCTTTTTACAGGTTAGAATAATGATCAATTCATACTCTATAATTTCTTTTTCAGTGCAAATCAATATCAACTTGAGCTTCAAGTTAGAATCCGTAGATCAGTTTCATATTAGACATCTCAGTGTGGACGAAAAGTTGAATGTGCTGATTACTGTCCCCAAATTAACCCTAATACAGCAGGTGTTCTTCTCTCAGCACTACTGATTTTTGAACTGGATAATTCCTTCTTTGGGGGTGGGGGTTGGTAGGGTTTTTAGACCTAGTCTCTTGCTGCTGGATGCCATGGCCCCTACCCCTGCCTTTATTGTGATAGTCAAAAATCTTCAAGGTTTTGCCGAACGTCATCCTGATAGGTAGAGGGGATTGTCACTCATTGAGGAATACTGTTACACAGAAAAAGATTCTTTCATTGTTATTTAATAGAATTTAACTTTTAATAATTTAGGAATTTAGTAAGGATTTTACACTTTAATTTACACACATTCTAATGTTGGGAATTATGTTAGCTATTTTTATGTTATATTTTAAAAATACTTTCAGTATAGCTTTTGCTTTTATTCTGATTAGATTAGGAATTCATTTTGTTGGTTAGACAAAATTAAATTTGTTTATACTAATATTTGATTAGTCATAGTACCACAGAGATTGTCTAACACAGGTAAGAAACTACAAACGTACTTCTCCAGGGGTTCTATCTCTAAGAAGCATTTGACTTTGTGTGAAGCACAAACTTTGTTTCACCTGAAATCCTGAACCTTTTATAAAATACAGGTGTGAAAAATAGCTTTGTTCTTAATTTAATTACTTGAGATCAGTTTGGTCTGAGATATTTAACCTCTACTCTGTTTTTTTTTTTTTTTTTAAGATTTTATTTATTCATTTTTAGAGAAAGGGGAAGGGAGGGAGAAAGAGAGGAAGAGAAACATGGATGTCTGGTTGGTTGTCTCTCACACGCCCCTTACTGGGGACCTGGCCTGCAACCCAGGCATGTGATACCCTTTGCTTCACAGGCCAGTGCTTAACACACTGAGCCATACCAGCCAGGGCTACTCTGTTGTTGTTTTTTGTTTGTTTTTGTTTTGTTTTGTTTCTAATTATTTTTATTATGTTTCTTAAAAAATAAATTGCAATAGTGAAATTGATGAGTTGATAGTTTAAATTTTTTTAAATATTTTTTAATTGATTCTAGAGGGAAGGGAAGGGAGGGAGAAAGAGGAAAGAAACACAGATGTGATCAGTTGCCTCTTGCACATGTCCCAACTGGGAACTGGATTCACAACCCCAGCATGTGCCATGACTGGGAATTGAACTGGCAACATTTTGGTTTTCAGGATACTGCCCAACCAACTGAGCCACACCAGCCAGCATGAGAGTTGGTACTTTAAGCAATGAAATATTAGCATTCCTTTGCTGAATACATAATCAATTAAAGATAACTGAAAAGTGCAAGGATAAGTAAATATTTTAAACTTACGGGCCTTCGTCTCAGGGGTTTTGTGAACTTGACCCCCCAAACAAGGGAATTAAAAGCAATATAAATGAATGGTAATTCCGGAAGAAACAAGAGTGCGGCGTGATCATGGGGAAGCAAAAGAAAACAAGGAAATATGCGACCATGAAGCGAATGCTTAGTCTAAGAGATCAGAGGCTTAAAGAAAAGGATAGATTAAAACCTAAAAAGAAAGAAAAGAAAGATCCTAGTGCACTCAAGGAAAGAGAAGTCCCCCAATACTCTTCCTGCTTATTCTTCCAA